>PVKZ01008971.1:0-13075 GCA_004027375.1 Macroglossus sobrinus
TTTTCCTATTCTTAACCCAACAATACTGTATTTGTTTGCTTATAATCTACTTTATGGAATATTCCGATATAAGTTAAGGCAAGTTTATCCTTGCCATTTATTTACTTATTGACTTATTTATGTGTTGGCTATTTTAGTGTATTTCCTCCTCAATTTTTTTAATTCAGTTTCCTTTTTTTCCTCCTTTCCACCACAATATTCTGATATTGTGATACTGATTTTTTTGATACTTAAATTTTAACACCATCGATATTCTGATACTGATTTTTTTGATACTGAAATTTTAACTTAATTTTCTTCATTTTGGTAGGATTTGCATTTTACATCAATCTCCCCACTCTAGAAAGTAGTATTTATTACCATTTGTATGCATCTTGTTTTTTAAAATTGAATGCAACTTTGACAATTATTTTAAAAATAGTTGTCTTCATGTAATTCCTGAACCTTTCTTCTTTAGTGCTTTTCTATGTTATTTTGTCATTGATGCTGTTGTCACTGGCATGATATTTTTTTTTCCATCTAACTTCTCCCCATATCCATTGCAGAGTCATGGTTAGTATAGAGAAAAGATATTAATAGTGTATAATTTTATCATTGCCATTGATTATAGTATAATTATTGTTTAAAAATTTTCTTACTAGAGTGTCTTTTCCTTAGCATACAAACAAGTCATCAGGAAAGAGAGAGGTTAAGGTTTTTTCCCCCAAGAAGGCTTACACTGATTATTTTATTTTCTTATGTTAATGCATTTACACGAATATCCGTACTTATTTAAACATTTCAGTTTTCACCATCTCGAATAGTGATGTTCCATAGTCTTCATAATATTTAGGTGGTTTCCTTTCATAATATTTTACTTGGTGATTTAGTAGGGATGACTTCCGAATTTAATCAAATACCTTCTCACCTTCACCTTTGATACATTGATGTCATTGATGGGTGACGTTGATAATGTCCCTGAATCAAACCAACCCTGGATTCCTGGAATAACACAGCATTCATTTGAAGCTAGTAGTTTAGACAAAGTATCGGTCTTATTCATAAATGAAACTTATGTATCGTTTTCTCTTCTGGTGCTGTGTTGATCAGAGCTAGGTTTTAAAAGAATTGCAAAGTTCCTCATTACATCATTAAACGAAACTTATGTATCGTTTTCTCTTCTGGTGCTGTGTTGATCAGAGCTAGGTTTTAAAAGAATTGCAAAGTTCCCCATTACAATCGATGGCAGAGGTCATTAACCCTGGCTGTACCTTAGAATCATCTGGAGAGCTATTTTAAGATGCTCTACCGGGCATAGTTACAAAATAGTCATGAGCATGTAAAATATAGTGTTAGAGAATGCAGTCAATAATATTGTAATAACTATGTATGGTGTCAGATGGGGGCCCACTTCATAAGTTGTGTTCACGTCTAATCGCTATGCTGTGCACCTGAAACTAAGATAATATTGTGTGTCAACCGTAATTGAAACAATAAAATATTATTTAAAAAAACGATGCTCTACCGGGCACACCCCACTCAGATCGAATGAGAATTTCTGCGAGTGGAGTTTGGACATGATTTAGTTTTAAAAAACTCACCAGGCGATTCTGCCATGCAGTCACGTCTGAGAACCACTGTGTGTGATGTGGGATGGTTTAAATAACATTGGAGCAATCCGGGTTTTTTTGTTTTGTTTTGGTTTGGTTTGTTTGTTTTTGATTTTTGTTTTTGTTTTTTTGTTTGTTTGTTTCTTTGTTTTACATAAGATCACATAGAACTGTGCTATGAACTTCTCTGGTTTGGGGGACACTTTCAATGATAAATCTCTTATCTCTTCTTGGTCATTGGTTTCTGCAAGTTGTCTACCTTTTCTTGGATCATTTCGTTTTTTTTCCCCCGCCCAAGAAATCAACCATTTTGCTCTCAGCTATCAAACACATTGCCATAGAACCGCGTGCATTTAGACAATTTCCTTTTATAGGAGGCCCTCCGTTTTTCTTCTCTCTGTACCTTCGGCTATGGGGTTCCTTTTGAAATAACCATGTTTTCTCTCATCGGACTCGTGGGCAGCTTTAATCTGGCATTTTCAAAAGCGAGCCTTGGAATGTATTGATCTTTCTGCTACTTATGCTCTCTGTCCCATTGCATCCCAGATTCTGTCGCTGTTCATTTTCGATTCAGAATTTCTCTTAGCCGATTTTGTTCTTATTCTAACCTCCCGGTGTTTGTACCACGTTCCCTCATTGTCGTATTCCTTATCCTCAGTAATGAAGGCACCGAGAGTCTATTAATTTTCCTCTGATAACAGCTTTTGTTGTCATCCATAAATTGTGTTATAGATGTTCTCTTGTTTATTGCTTTTTGTAAAAAAAAAAAATAGATTGAATTTTGCTATCTGGGATTCTGTTTGTCAGTGTTTAAGCTGTAAAAAAAATGGATTTCTGATGTTATTGGATGGTTATCAAAGAATTTGGCTTAAGGAACATTTCCTTTATTTCCTTTGTGGCGGTTTACTTTGCGTCCAGGTGTACGACAGGTAACATAAATATTAGGAAACAATATTTCCTTTCCGTGAAGGCAAGCATGTTCCTGTGTATATCTATCACACTGAGTCTGTATGTAGGCTGGCCTATGCAATTTCTCCACGGCCTCACTCATTTTTATTTCTATTTCTGCTCGATGGGGGGGAAAGAAGGAGTATGGGTTTCTTCAAAAATACATGAATTTATTGGACCGAGTTTCCATTAATTTTTTTATAGTTTTCAGTTTTTATAATTGGTGTCGCTACGTGCTTGGCACTGCTCCAACTGTTCCTTAACGGTCACGGGGTTCAGGGTCAGGACAATCCCTGGAAGACACGGAGATGTCACACAACTTGCCACAACCTCGGAGTTAGAAAGAAGTAGACGCAGGATACAGACGGGGTCGTTTGGGTTCAGAGCCTTGCTCTCGGCCGCCACGTGGCTGCCCGTGACGTCAGCGGCACAGCTGGTCTCCCTTCCCGTCCTGCGAATGGTCCCCTCGTTGCCTGGGCGACATGGGTTCTCTGTGTTCTCACGGGACCCTATTCCTGTAACCATGGCTGACGAGTCCCAGCCGAGCACCCAGCTCAGGTCAGCATAATCCACACCCTTTGCGGAGATGTTTTTGGACTGTGATTGAGAGAACGATTCATGCATCCACTGATCCCACAAACATTAATTGAACACCTACTGTGTGCCACGCTCTTAATGTTGGGGGTTGCGTAGTGAATGAAACAGACACAACCTGCCTTCAGAGCTTATAATCTAGTGGGATAATAAAGGCAAAAAAATAATAATAATAATAATACCCGTGATAAATGATTTATATGTGCAAGATGGTAAGAGCTATAGCAAACAGCAGGACAAAGCCAGGGGGGTTGGGAGTGCTGGCCCGGGGCACTGCCGTTCCACTGCGGTAGTCTGGAAGGGCTTCAAGGAGGAGGTGACCTTTTGTGCACAAGCTTGAACAAGGTGGGTAAGAAAGACGTGCAGAAACCCGGGTGAAGAGCATTCCAGGCAGACGAGTCGCCAGAGCGGTGCCGTGAGGTGGGCCTGCCACGTGTGTTTGGGAGCCAGCAAGGTCAAGTCCAAGTCGCTGCAGTGGTTAGTAAGGCCGAGGTCACTCAGGAGCAACTGCAGTGTGTGTGTGAGGGGTCCAGCGGTGGGGGCGGGGCGGGGGAGCAAACGCCTGATTTAAGAGGAGACCGGGAGGTTGGGGACAGCCAGTTGGACGACTCTTTTGAGAACTTTTGCTGCAGAGGGAACAGAAACATAGGGTACGGGCTCGAGAGGGAAGTGGGCACAAGAGAGGACATTTTTGTTGTTGTTTTTAATCGGAGAAGCGGAAGTACGTTTGGATGTTGGCGAGAGGGATGCTGTAGAGAGGACAGGACGGTGACGAAGGAACGAGGTAGGCGAGTGAGAGACACGGCAGAGTCAGCTAAGCAGGGCGGGGCCTCATGCAGGGGCCTGGGCCGTTTGTCCATAAAATCGTAGTCACCGCATCAAGGCAGGGAAGCCGGGGACGGGGCCGAGGGAGCTGGCGGAACTCGCTTCCGCTTGCTTCCTCCTCCTTCCTCCGCGCCCTGGGAAGCTCGGTCACCAGGCGAGTGATGGGGGCGACAGACGGCTGTCAGACACTGGAGGGGCGTGGAGGCCAGTGGCCCAGGCCGGGAGTGACCACGGGACTGGCAGAGTGCGGAGCGGTCGAGGGGCACGGAGGGCCCCCTCGAGGCCTGTTTGTCCCTCTATGGTGGCTGTGGGTGTGACTCTCAGGAGCTGCGGTAGCTATGTTGTTTTTACTACATGGAGGGCTCTTTTTTAAAAAATTTTTTTTTTCTCTGAGAGAGAATGAATCAAATATGCAGAGAAAAGCAGAGATGAGATGAAGGGACTGACGTGTGTGTTTGCGTCTCTGGTTCCCGGTCTTCCCCAGGCCCAGCTTTATAAACCTTCTCTCTCTCACTAAGATCGTTCAATTCCGTCGCACACCTCCGTGTACCCGCTGTAGAAACAGAACCCCAGCTTCGAGTGGCTTCCACCAATGCGGGGAGGGGCTTTTTCTTAGCTTTGAAAAAAAGTTCAAGGGTGAGTCATACACAGCAGATACCGCACGGGTATCAGGGACCCAGGCTTCGCCTGTCTTTCTGGTTCATCCCCTCTTGCATTGGCTTCTATCCTCAAGCTGACGAGATAGCTGCTGGAGCTCCGGCTCTTTTTTCTACATTCCAGACAGAAAGTATGGGAATGGCAGGCAGAAGGGCACTCATCCCAACTGATTTCGCACGCCCCCTCCCAAAGGACTTCTGGGAAACTCCACAATGATATCTACTGTTCTTTCTTCAATCGCCCGTACCATTTGGGCATGGCATCACGCCCCATAAACCAGGATTCTTTATCAAGCAAGAAGGGAATGATGGGTATTCAGTAGGCAGCCAGCAGACTCAAGCATATCCAATAGTCTTCTAATAAACTCTTTTTTCCCTTGAGTCTTTTTTTGGAATGGATCTCTGAGATGCACAAGCCAGAGACACTTGAGGGACGGCGAGGAGTGACAAGGCGGGGAGGCTCAGAACAGAAGCAAACAAGATGGGAGAAGATGTGTTTGGGGTTCAAGACCGAACCTACCAACTTAAAGATACAGGGGCGAGACCGGAACCTCTGTAACACAGACGACCCCCACGAGGGCTGAGGGCCAAGTTAATAAAGTAACGGGGTGTCCGGACAAAAAAGTCTGAGCTTTAATATTTCAGTGGCTCTCAATCCTTGTTCATAAGATGGTATTTTTTTTAAAAAAAAAAAACTTTTTTTATAGACTTTTCTTAACTCATTCCATACCCCTGCCGTACCCAGGCGACTAGCTGAGTTTTCATTAACCTTCGTTTGAGAAAAGCCAAAATGACAGAAGAATTGCTGTTCATTGGAACAACATTGTTCGTTTATACGTCACCATGGCATGCCTACACATTCGAAAAAATAGATCAACCGTTCTTATTTATGCAGCCGACAGGTGATGCTTGGAGCATAAAAACAAACAAACAAACAAACAAACAAACAAACACAACTCGGGCTGCTCCAATAGTCGCATTTCACGAGCCAGATCGTGAAACACTCCGGTGTCACTTCCAGACGAGATGGTCCCCCGAACGAGCCTGTTTGGACGGGCCCTCTCTGAGTCAGCCTGGAGGATGTCGCTGGCTGATAGTATTGCTTATGTATTTATTTCCTTGTCTTGTCCCCTTGTCTTATCTTCACCGAATCCCCAGTTGGAGCGCCCTCCTGCCTATGGAGTAGGTTTGCAACTAATATTTGGTGGCCATTATTGGTCCAAGTCCCCGACACAAGTCGTGGCACATAGGGAATGCTCGACAAATGTTAACTCTCACCATCGCCATCATCATCATCATCATCATCATCATCATCGTCGTCGTCGTCACCATCGTCACTGCGATCACGGACACAGTCCTCAATCTGTCACCCCAGGGGCCAGGTTGGGACCCGCTCACACGCCCCATAAATATTTATTTGGAAGAGAGAAAACAATGTCTGCCAAGATATTGTTAGACCCGGAGTGGGTCCCCTTTGCAAACGTCACCCTGTAGCCGGGGTGGCCTACAAGCCGTGGGACCTCACGGGGTCAGGGTGCTGGTAGAGGGTAGGGTGAGACAGCCCCTTACGGGGTGTGCTGGTTTCTGGTTCTCATATGCCCTTCCTTCATTCAGCGTCTCCTCCTCTGTCCCGGGCCCCACCCCCCATACACCTCACCCCTGCAAATCGGTGGGGGTTCCTTCCACACAGGGCGGATGCCACCCCCACTTAGCAGCCCCACTCTTCCTGGCCGGCCGGCCGTGTCCAGGTCTTCGCTCCAGGAAAGAGTGCGTGCGGCTAGAGGAAAGCTATCTGCTACCTAGAGCTCCCTCTGCTGATCCACGGGGTGGGTGGACCATGCGCTGGAAAAAACACAGGTTTCAGAAGCACAGCTGCGGGGGGTGGCTGGCAGGGCGTGGTGGCCTCCCCAGGCCTGCGGGCTGACCCCTTAGAGGCCGCGTCCTTCTCCGGGATGCAGCAGAGGGACAGGGCATATGTGATGCGTGTCCATGGCCCCATGCCCCTCGGCGGTCCCCAGGGGCCGCTTCAGCATCCTCCGACCGACCTCGCCGTGCTCGGGAATCCTGGCACCTGCGTGCGCTCGTCAGAGAGAGCCGGGGACTCCTAGCTATGCGACCAAGCTCCGTGCCTGATGCTCCCGCAGACGCTCAGAAGCAGAGGGCCCGCCTCAGGGCCCGCCTCCACGATTTCGGTTTGCTACGGAAGTGAAACCTCAGGGGAGGTGTCTCATTTTTTTTTTTTTTAAGGGCAAAGTCAGGGTCCATTTGAAGAATCTGGATAAAAACAAGTTCTACTAAACCGACAAGAAACAGACACATGATTAAGATTTAAAACAACAACAACACACATTTGACTAAATCTGACCCATGAACTCTATTTAAATTTGGAAGGTGACAAGGTGCCATGCCCTGGCTCTCCAGTACCTTCCATCAGGAAGGTGAGGGGGGGATATTTCTTTACCGACCAGCTGCCAACACGTCCAGGCGAACGAACGTTCCTTCAACACCGCCGCTGGCCAGCGCCAACATTTCGTATGAAATACACGACACTGTCACCCAAAACACCCTGATCCCCGGCCCGGGCCCCCGGCGGCCATAGGACACAGGGAGTGTGATGTTTCTTCACCATAACGAGGTTCAGTAACGTTAAGCAGCTCTGCTTAAAGCTCACGCAGCTAAAACGTCGCTAAGATGCTGATGGATTCTGCAAACTTGTGAGCTCTGGATTCCTACCCACCAGCTAGATGTTTGTTCCACACCCAACATTGACTGGGGCCCCGAACTCTGCAAAGGGCCAGAGAGAGCAGGGATTCATCGAGACGAAGCCTTCGCCCTTAGAAACTCCTATCAAAATGGAGGACGAGATTTAGTGCCGCTCCGTCCAGGCAGCCTCCCCTGAATATGCTTTTATCCCTCTCCTATCTTTGGACACTCATCGCTGACACTGCCCTGCTCTTATTAAGGAAACAGATAACACCTCACGTTTGTTGAGCACTTAGTAGGCGCCTCTCTCTATAGAATTAAAAAAAAAAAAAACCTTCCCATGGGTTATGTCCTTATAAGAAATCTATGAGAAGGGGCCTGTCATCCTCCCCCGTTTTACAAGTGGGGAAACTGAGGCACGGAGACGGTAAACGACTGAGGCCGAACATCTCAGCTGAGAGCGGCAGAGCTGGGGGTCCCGTGTGACAGCTCCGCTAAGGGCGAAGACCCCGCGTCCCCTGATTTCCGGGCAGATGACACGGAATTTCCTTGGAGCTCTGTCTGGGGCCCGCAGTTAACACGAGAACAGGAGCCGTAGTTAAAAAGAAAAATTCCTCAGGGAACCTTCTTCCTATCGATATTTCGCTCGCCCGGCACGATGCCCGGTGCACAATAGGGTCCGATACATCTGTGTTGAATGACCGAAGAGGAAGCTTTACAGATTCTAAAGACACTCGCTGCTGTGGCTACGGCTGCTGCAGCCAGAGTCTCTCGCGCAGCTCCGCCTTCTACACCAGGACCCGCGAAGATGAGTGACAGGCCGTCTGTGCGTCTCAGGCCTGGGAGATGATGGCCTCAGTGACCCTAGGAGCTTTGCCTTCCCGCTCTGCTATCTCGGGCGATTTTTCATCCTAAAAGCCTCACATAAGCCGTTTATGGCATCCATAACCTGCCCGGAGCTTTTAAACCTCTTTCTCGCGTGGCTTTTTTATGAGTTGAGATAAACAAGCAATGCCGCCTCTCTCTCCAGGGACTTGGGGGGGGGCACCTGGATCTTTACCCTCACTCCTTCAGCCCGCGGTGCTCCCCACCCCCAGGGGGGAGAGCTGAACCAGAGCGTGGGCCCCAAAGGACTGTGGTTCAGTGTGTCGCGGGCAGGAAGCAGATAACATCGTGGTCCCTGCTCGGAGGAAAAATGCAGCCCAGACCTCGAAGCAAAGGAGAGCCGGGGATGGGTGGAGAGGGGCGGGGTGCCGAGGGTCCCAGGAGAAGCCTCTGCTGGGACCGGGAGGCTCTGTTTAGACACCGAAGGGAGAGAGCTGGGGACATGATGATCTCATTCCATCCCTCGTTTGGCATTCGAGAAACAAGCCCCGGGAGGAAGTAGGTGCCTTGCCTACGGGCATGTGGCTTCTTGGTGGCTGCATGCAGCAGATGATGGTGGCTTCTTCCCCTGGACCCTTGTCCCCCTTCTCCGACCCTTACAAGACATCCGGGTGGCTGCAGGGAGGCTGGCTTCTGCCCACAGCCAGGCTGACCTGCACATTCTCTCTTCCTGGCCCACAGGGCTTGGTGTGTAGGAGTGACCTATGACCCAACGCTGATCCGATCAGAGAATGTCCCCGGGCCTTTAAGGAGGATGCAGGTCCTCCCTACCCCTCCTCCTCCCAGGCTAGGAAGGAACACAGGCTGCAAGGAGTCCCCCACGCCTGATGCCAGAGAGAACCCCAAGAGGAGGCCGGCCCCAGGAGAGGCAGAGAGGACAGATGGAAAGAAAAGGCATCCCAGGCCAGTTTTTCTGAGCCGCTGGGCCAAACCTTACTTTCTGGGTGGTCACTCCCGCCCTCCTGAGCCCGTAACACTCTGAGCACTTCTCTGAAGTGACGCTGACCTCACTCACCGCGTATCAGTGACGGACTCGTACGTGTCTGGCTCCTCATTCTGGACCCCAGGCCTGCTGGCTCACCTGCGGCCTCCGCGCCTGGGCCCAGGGTGGGGCGCACGTCCGAAGTTCATGGACTTTTTGTTGAGTGGATGAAGGGACCTTCTCAGAGGGATCCTTTTATCCCCCCCCCCAACCACACCCCACTTCCTTCCCTTTAAAAATTAGGACGAGGTTTAAAAGCACAGCAGACGCGATGCAAAACATAAACATTCCTCTCCAGTCCCTGATTCACACGCTAAGGATGTGATCTGCTGGTGTGGTCTCATCGTGCTAAGTCCTGTCCCCCCTCTGGGGACAGCCACTCCCGCCCGCCGCTGGTCGGTGTCCAGGGCTGCCGGGCAGAACGTCCTGGACAAGAGGACAAGGGAGGAGAGAAGACTGAGTCAGACAGAGGAGGCTGGGGATGAGACTTAGCGCCCGTGGGGTCCACCCTCTAAACCCTCCTGGACGGAGGAGGAGCAGCCCAGGCCCGGGGAGGAGCCCTCCTGGCTCAAGGTCACCCGGGGGCTGTCCAGCAGGAATGGAAGAGAACTGCACTTTGAAAAGCCAGAACCCGCACCCCCACCCCCAACCCCGCCCCCGCCCCCGCCCCCACCCGGGAGCTGAGCGCCCCGGGACCCAGGCTGCAAAGCCCCAGGCTGGAAAGCGGGACTTCAGGAAGCTTGAGAAGCGCCTGGCCCAGGAGCGGGGAGGTGCGGGCTCGCAGTGTGCGCAGCAGCCCGAGAAACTCCAAACTCCTCGGGTCTCCCCTTCCGCGCCAAGCGCGCGCGCGTCTGGAGGCTCTCGACTTGTGGGTCCTTCGGGACCAGAGAGAGAAGTGACTCAACGCAGCACTCAGTACAGACTGTTGGCACCGGAGGGTGGGTGTGATTCAGAAGCCAGTCACAGAGACTCATTCATCGCCTCCCCCCCCGCCGCGCGGAGCCCAGGATCCAGGGGATCTGTGCCCCGAGACCCTGCCGGGGCTCTGAACCCCCACTTCCCGGGACCGGTCCCTCACGTCGCCACCCGCCCGGCGGCCTCGGCGCGCGGAGAAGCCCCCAGGACCGCGGACTCCGGGGCGCGCGGCGCTCGCTTCCCACGCGGGAGGCAGCGTCTCGGGTCCCCCCTGAATCCCCCCTCGAGTCCGAGCTGGCCCACCCTGTCCCAACGCTCCCCCCGCACGGCTTCTCCTTGCCCCAACCTCTTTCTGCGCCCCCCAGCCCACTCCTGCGCCTCCTGTCCCGGCGAGGGTCTGTCTGTCCCCTGTGCGCGCCCCCGCCCCCCCTTCCCTTCCCTTCCCTTCCCTTCCGTCCTCCCTGTCCCCGCCCCGGCTCCGCCCCCAGGCCCCGCCCCTCTCCCCCCGGGGCCGGCGACCCTCCCGGGGCGGGTGGCCGCCACCCCCAACCCCTCCCCGCTGCACCGCCCCCCACCCCAGCGCGGGGAGGGGCGCCCCTGCGCGCCCCGGCCCGCGCGCTCGCCAGCGCCCCCTCCGCAGGCCTGGCGCTCCCCGCCCCCCGCTTCCCCTCCTCCTGGTGACGTCCGGGTCCCTGCCCGTCTGAAAACTCCGCGCCGCGGCGGAGGCGGCGGCGGAGAAGGAGGAGAAGGAGGAGGAGGCGGCGGCGGCGGCGCAGCGACCAGCCCGGGCGGCGGCGGCGGCGGCGGCGGCGGCTGCGGCGCGGCCCGAGCGGGGAGCCCGAGCGGCCGCGGGGAGCCGCGGGGAGGCGCGGGGAGCGGCGGGGAGGCGCGGGGGGCGGCCCCGGAGCGCCCCGGGGTCCCCGCGCCCCGCTCGCGCGCCGCGCTCCGAAGATGGTGGCGGCGCCGTGCGCCCGCAGGCTGGCGCGGCGCTCGCGCGCGGCGCTGCTCGCGGCGCTGGCGGTGCTGCTGCTGCAGACGCTGCTCGCCTGGAATTTCAGCAGCCTGGACGCGGGCGCCGGCGAGCGCCGCGGGGGCGCAGCGCCCCCCGGCCGCGCCGCCCCGCCGCCCCCGGCCCCGGCCGCGGCCGCGCGCCGCGAGCGCCGCGCCCTGCCCGCCCTGCCCGCCCTGCCCGGCGCCGGAGGACGGGGGCCCCCCGCGGAGCCCCGAGCGCAGCAGCAGCAGCAGCAGCAGCAGCGGCCGGCCGGCCGGGGCGCGCCGCCCGCGCGGGCGCCGGTAAGATGCCCTTTCGGCTCGCGCCCCTGGCGTGGGGAGAGGGGCACGGCGGGGAGGGAGGGAGACACAGCGCAGCGGACCCCCGGCCCCACGCCCCCAACCCGGCCCTCCAACGCTGGCCATCGGACTGGGCTCCCGCACCCCCACCCCACGCCACCCCGTGCCCCAAGCCTGCTGGGACCCCCTCTGCCCCCGCCACCCCGTGCCCCAAGCCTGCTGGGACCCCCTCTGCCCCTCCACCCCGTGTCCCAAGCTGCACATCTCCTCCCCCTGCAAACTGGCGTGGGGGTCTGCGCCCAGGCTGAGGGGCTGGGGAGGGGGGGTGCTCCCCCACCCCACCCCGACTGTCAGCTCTGCCCGCTCAGGGTCTAGGGAAGTTATCTCCAGAGGAAGCGCTTTTGGGGGTGACGGGAGGGAGCTGGGGGGTGGTTCCTGTTCCCCCGTCGCTCTCGCTGGGTGCCCCGACTTGCTGGGTGCCCGCGGGTGTGGGCGCTGAGTGGACGTGGCTGCCGGGAGGTGCTCGCGGCATGTCCGGGGGGGTTGCCGAGCCAAGCTGGGTGCAGGCACCTCAGGGCCCTGCCTGCCGCCAGCTCGTGCCTTTGCCCTGGCCTGAGAGGGGGCGAGGTCAGCGATGGGATTGGTGTCCCAGACCCCCAGCCGTGTCCCGGAGTCAGGGCTCCATCTCGTGTCTGATCTTACTTACCTTGGGTCTCCCCGTCTCTCCCCTCTGGCTGTCTGACTCCCGCCTGTCCCTCCTCCGTCTGTCTCTAACCTCCCCCGGTCCCAGCGCCCTCGCTGACTTCCCTCACCCCGCTCCCCAGAGCTCCCCAGTGTCCAGCCAGGCCCCTGGACGGTGTCTCTGTGGGGTGCACAGCCCAATCCGTCTCCAGCTGTGTGTCTGATCTGGCCATCCTGACCTGGGCTGCTGTGGGTGTTCCTTCCCCTGCTGGAGTGTGAACAGTCGGGACTCTGAAAATGTCCCTTCCCGCCATCGTCTGGGGCCATCTGGGTGTCTCCCTGCCCTGTCCCCCAGCTCCTCCCGGGGGTGCCTTTCACACCTTCCTGAGGCTGCCTCGCTGAGCCCAGCGACCCAGGAGCTCACAGGACGGGGGTTTAGAGTCCCAGCCCTACTCTGGGCCAGGGTCTCGGCACCCGTGGGTGCGGGTGTCTGTCTCCAGGCTTGAGGAGAGCGGCGTGTCGGTCCCCGTCCTCATCGTGCCCCTTGGCTCCGGGGACTCTCCCAGCTCTGGGGGGACAGGAGAGACACCAGCAGGTGGTCTCAGCATCCCTAGGCACGGCACACACGTCTCTGCCGTGCGTCTCTTTCCGAGCCCTCACCGCCTTCCGACACAGTGTGATGCTGTTGCTTTGCTAAACTTCTTCCCAGTCACACGGCCACCCCCTGGGTGACCCCCTCGGCCAGCCCGAAGGCGTGACGCGATGGCCCTTCACGGTGCTGCTGGCAGGTCCGTGCGGGCCGCGGGGCCCGGCTGGCCCCTGCGAGTGGCCTGAGAGGCCCGGTGGAGGGCCAGAACGTCCCAGGGTCCTGTAGCCTCTTACGCTCGGCCCAGGGCCCTCTCGGACGCCGCCCGGAACTCGGGGAGTGGGTCGCAACCTGCGGGGTTCTTTCTGGGTCAGGAGCCCTACGGCCAGGCGGGCCGGGCCGGGGCTCAGGCCGTGCGCGC
>PVKZ01008972.1:0-13067 GCA_004027375.1 Macroglossus sobrinus
AAAATGTCACTTTATTTGCTCTTTGTTCTTCCACTGCAAAGTTTTTGGTTAGCCATTTTATTAGAATTCACAACTAAACTATAATTTGCCTTGAGGATGGAATAGTAGGTAAGTGTAATTAATGCTTTAACCAAACTTAACAAATTCAAATACTGTGAATGTTTTTCTTGTAAAAATGTCAAACTTCTGTGTTTTAAAAAAACAGATCTAGTATTCTCCTTAGTCAGCTAATAAAGAATAATTAAAAATTGAAAAAAGTTAAAGAATATCCCTACTCATAATTTCTCTTAGCCTTTTGATTACTAGATTAGAACAGTCAATAGATTATTATGCTTGACATTTTGTTCTTTAGTTTGGAAATAACTGGCAATAAAAACTAAAAGTCAAATTGCCATTTGAGCAATATTCTTAGATCTTCATAGAAATTTTTTTCTTTAATAAGCTTGTATTTTCCAATATGCCTTTATTTCATATGGTTGTTCAAATTGTTTGATTATATTTTTCTAAAACAGAATTAGGAAACTTCTAGCCTAGGCATCAGAATTAGCATTTGATTTGGGTTTCTCTTAGATAGCTGTTCTTTTGGTGTTAGTGCCGTATACAAGAGGAAGTCGTGGTGTGCTCACTCTGGCCCTCCAGAATGGAGCATGAAAACCAGAGAGTTTGTATCATTGCTCAATGAAACATCTTTTGTGAGATGTGGGTTACACTTCGATGTTTACAGGCCATGTAGATAGCAAGTTGTGGACTCCATGTCATTAACCCTAGTTCTCTGGTTTTACAGATTTTACAGATTTTTTACACATTTTCTTTAACCTAATTCTTTTATGTTCCTGCTTGTTTCCTTTCGTCTCCTTACATTTCTTCCTCTCAGTGAGTTTCCACCCCTGGTAGTATTTGTTTCTTTCACTCAATTTCTGACCCTTACTTGAACTCCAGTCTCAGAGAACTATCCCTTTAAGGTCAAGGGCAATTTATAGGATGGAGGTCGGGCCCTTCACAACTTGTGTGAACAAAACAAACACTGTCAGAACTGTTGCCTGATATCCTCATTCTGGCTTCTCTACAGAAGTATTTTTCTTTTAAAAATTGTAATGTCATATTCAACATATTTTAACATAAAATACATATAACCAAGCACATTATGAACTAACTCTCTGCATGTTCAACCCCCCCACCCCACCCAGCATATTTTTTTAAAAGGTTAGGAAGGTTAAGTTCAAAATTAACACGTTGTAAACTATTACTACATCTAATATTTTTTATTCTTGGGAAAACATACCACTTTTAGTTAAACCCTAATCTTTCTCAGGTTTACAATAGTCTGGTTATATAAATTTAAGCCTATCTGTCCTTAGCCCTAGGACATGGACTCCTATATAGCACTTCAAAAAAAGATGACTTAAATTATGACTAAATAAAAATTTTCATTCTAAATGAAAGCAATTATTCCTGAGACACTGAAATTCAGAAAATAAGGATGACTCAGTAATCATAACCATCATGCATTTCAACCATCACCGCAGAACCATCTCTGTACAGCCTTACTAGGTCAACAGTGAGCATTCTAAGCATTTCTACATTCGCACACAAGTGGTTCACTTTGGGAAAAGCAGTCTTTCTAGAGGTACATAAACATATTATAGAGAATTTAGCCTTTGTCCCAGATTCTCCCTCAGGCATCTATCCTTCTTGCATCTTGGTGTTTCTTTGCCATGTTTCTATTTTGCTCCTATTTCACATCCCGAATTTTACTATTTTGCTCCTCCCTCAATTCTCCCTTCCTTTTATTTGATTTTTAGGTTTGCATTTACTGCCTTGGTGTCATCCATCCCATCAGCAAATTACACCAGCATCATCCTCAAAATAGTATAGTATTTGCCAGTGTTTATATTAGAAAAATCTAAGAAAAAAAAATAGGGTACAGAAAATGTCTCAAGTTACACTCCATAAACAAATGGTAGAACATCAGAATCACTTGTGAAAATTCTTAAGTCAGCAGAAGGGTGTGCCTCTATTATGTTGGTGACACTGGGAGGTCACCATATCTTGGGTGCTCCCATACCTTGGCTATTGTAAATAGTGCTGCCATGAAAATAGTGATGCACAGATCTTTATGAATTATTGTTTTGGTTTTCTTTGGATAAATACCCAGAAGTGTAATTGCTGTGTCAAAATGTATATTTTCAATTTTTTGAGGAACCTCCAGACTGTTCTCCATAGTGGCTGTACCAGTTCGCAGTCCTACCAACAGTGTATGAGGTTCCTTTTTCTCCACATTCTCATCAGCACTTGTTCTTTGATTTATTGATGATAGCAATTCTGACAGGTGTGAGGTGATATCTCATTGTGGTTTTAATTTGCATTTCTCTGATGATTAATGACCTTGAGCATCTTTTCATATGTCTATGGGCCATCTGTATTTTCTCTTTGGAGAAATATCTATTGTATATATTTTTATATACATATAAAAATATGTTAGATTTTTTGAGTAATTTTGTACATTTTCTATTTTAATTTTAAAACATGTATTTTATATTCCCCTAAAGGAAAACTGACTCAAGTTGCATGAGATTTTTAAATTTTTAATTCTTTCAGCAGTAAATGATCCTCACTAGACACCTCTGTTTTTAAGAGGATATATTTCTTCATCTCTGAAATGAAGATAATATCTACCTGCAAAACCTAATCACCTCGAAGCAGCCCTTTTCTTGGTTTTCTCCTATTTATTGTTCCAATATCTCCATTCTTGGTGTTCTTTCCTCTTATCTAGGCCTAAATTTATCTGTCAAAATAGTTTTATTAGCCGGTGAAAATACTCTATTTTCCTTTTTTCCCATCAGATCTTTACATAAGTGCAAAAGCTCTTATCCACTTCAAGTTGTTTAATGATTAAATGATTTACTCATGGACTTGTAAGAAATTTCAAATAAAAAAATTTTTTCTAGAAAGATAAAGCAAAAAGAGGAAAAATTATTTTTGTTGAGGGAGAGCCTTCTTTGGGAGTGGAGCAGGGTGGGGGATTGTTTTTTTATTAAATTTAAATTTTTGATTGAACCTAAAATTTTAAGATAAATCTGTTTTTCTCATGTTCTAAGGCTTATATATCAATTTTCCTTAATAACTTTTTTACATATGTATAATCACCCAACTAGATATTTTTATTAATGTTTCTTACAAGTATTTCTTTATGGCATGTTTCCCAATTATACATATTAGGTGGTATGTATAAAATGTTACATATTTACTTTGCAGGAATATACTTAAATTTATTACATATATATAAAACAAGAAATATATATACATAAGATGTTAGATTGTTTTTGTTTGTTTGTTTGTTTTTTATAAAAGGAACTTACACCACACAGTAGAGCTTTTGCTTATTTCTGTGAATTTATTTCCCTTCAGGTAATTTATCATATCATTTGAACTTTGTCATGTCTTAACTTCTCCAAAATTGTAATTCACAGATATTTATATATTGATATCATTGACATTTGCCAACAATCAATTGCAAGTTTATCTCAACACAATTTGAATTATCTATTGGTAAAAACATTGGTGAATATAAGCTCAGAATGTTAGAATTACTTGGAAAATTTTGTGACTTTTTCCATTTTTTAAAAATTTATAGTCACGCATTTTATATTGGCTTTATTTTTGCTCTAATAATTTAAGAAGGGTGAACAGTTCAAATAAGAAGATAGGAAAGATTCTGGTGCTGTGATTGGTTGGCATTTACATGGTCTTTTATATAGGATTTAATTACAATTACAAGGTGACTTGAAATTCAGAAATGTAATCTATAAGACTATCAGAGAAAAACAATTCTCTTAAGCACACTCTTGTTGATATTGTGTGATGCCCATTCTGCACCTGTAATTTGTTTGTGTATCTGTCAAAAGATGTAAACTCTATTCAGTAATGAAGATAGCAAGAATTTGAGACTTCGTGTACATTTTTGTCATAAGAAGGTCAGCCTTTTGAAAAGAGATAGAAATTAACATTTCTTCAGAATTATATTTCCTTTCATTTGAGGCTGTGTCTTAATTCCAGCATTTTACTGTGTTTGATAAACTGGTGGGGGAGGTGATGAAACATTACAAATTTCAACTGGCATTGCACTCTGCTGATAAGAATTGGAGTTTGCATCCTCTGAAGAGATTACATGAAGTAGAATTGGAAAGCAAATTGTATTTACAAAAGTTAGGATGATGTTCCTAATAGGTGTTCAGAATTGACTATTCACTCTCATATTCTGCTGAACTTTACTAGAAAATAACTTCATTTCAAAAAAGGGACAAATTTATTGAAGGTAAAAAGCATTCCCTCTCCACAGATACTCATCCAAAAGGCTTACATTGAATTTTCCTGATGGACACACAAGCTGTATTTTATGCTGTATTTGTATAACTAGGAATGTGGAAAATAAAAATCTAAATAGTCTACTACATTGCTTCATGCACCAACCATTTAGATTATCAGATTTATATCTACAATTTTAGAAGAGATGTTGCAATATGATGTTATGACAATAACTGTCAAAGTCATACTACTAGGATCTATTTTCATCTTGTTGTCAAGGTAAAGTTATTGAAATTCATGGTCAGTGGGTCAGAAAGATCACTTACTATCTCTTGTCATCTGTGGTTTAATGCTGACCTAAACAGCTACTGTATAATGTCAAAATTATCACAGTGTTCAGGCTGCAAAATGCAGCATGCTATGTGATTTAATGCAGTTCCTGTCTGGAATGAAGATGGCCAGCAACCATGAGCTATACAAGTGGTTTAGGAGAAACTTAATTTCTAATTTTTCTCTCTTTTCCCCTTTCATTTTAGATTTTGGATTTAGTAAAAGGATCACATTACCAAGTAGCCTGTCAGAAGTACTTTGAGATGACACATAATGTAAGTAAATTTTTAAACTTCATGGCCTTAGTTTTTGTCTTTTGTTACTATTTCATTCAGGGTTTATAGTAGCAGCAATAGAAGCCACTCCAGCTATTTTCAGCAGAAAGGGATTTATTACACTGTACTAGGTAGCTTATAAAATTTATAAAAGGGCCAGAAAATTAAGCTTAGATGCTCCAGAACCAGGAATCTTGTTACTAGGAAAAGCTACATCATGAGAAAACCTTCTTTACTACAGCTGCCACCTACCACTCCACATCTAGGGATACGACCAAGGGTCGGTAAACTTTTTCTGTAAAGTGCCAGATTTTAAAAGTTTTAAGTGTTACTGACACATGGTCTCTTGGTCTCTGTCACAACTGCTCAGCTTTGCTGTTGTAGTACAAAAGCAGCCATAGACAGCATGTAAATGAACAGGCATGGCTGTGGTCCTGTGGAACTTTACAAAAACAGAGGGCCAGATATGACACATAGGCCTTAGTTAGCCAACCTCTGGAGTAGATCTAGAACTTTTGCCATAGCTGCCGAGAAGAACCTAAGGCATTGCCATCTTCCTTGCAAAAAATCTGATCCTTTTACTTGCTGCTACCTCATACTACTCTAATATACTGCCCAAGTCTTTTATTTATCTACAGGGCAGAACCTAGGTTACATGGTGGACCCTTGTCTGAAAGGGAATCAGTGAAATGTGTTTGGCTTTTATCTTGCTAGCTTCCTTACTAGAAGAAGGCCTGCTAGCGTAGATTCTGAAAGGTATAATACAAGGGTCACAGGCCTACAGCAGTCAGCCCCCTCCCCCCAAAATGAAGCTAGCTGAGATTAATACCAGCGAGTATGATAGCAACTGTGGTGCACTGAAGAGTTCATGCTCTGTTAGGCATTCACATTGACAAGTTTTAAGACCCTGTGCAGGTCAGCAACATATTTACAGGTCACATTCAGCCCACCAGTCCCCAATATGCAACCACTGTTCCTGATCATGGCTTCCTAACCTAGGACAGATATTCAAAAATGGACTTGGAGGTCCATGCACCCCTTGAAACATTCCTTCAATGAAAACATATGTGCATTTTTTGGAGTCTGTGGTGTTCGTGTTTCAAAAGGATTCATAACCCTCCCTAAAAGATATTGTAGTTATTGAATTCATTATCAGCTACCATGCTATGCTAAGTTTTATAATCATTTTTATATTTTTTAGTTTTCATGAAATAATTTTTTATTGTGGTTATGTAAGTGCAGGATTTCTTGAACTATTTCTTAGGAAAAATATATTCTATAATATTACTAATGATGAAAATAATATCAGCCAATATCTATAGAATACTTAATGCATGCTAGACATAGCACAGAGTACTTTGGACATGATCACTCTTTTGATATACACTACAGTACTACATCTGGGTACTGTTTTTATCCCATTTATAAATAAAGCTTAGAGAAGCTGAGCAACCTGTGTACAGTCATACTGCTTATAAGGGTTAGAACTTGGATTTGAATAAGGATGTTGAGTAATTCATCTAAAGCTTATGAACCTAACATGACTGTGCTGTTCTACAGTATCTGGTCCTGAACTTGTAATAACTCTTGAGGTCATTAGCATTTTCCTTTCTAGATTCATGATCCAGCCTTCATAGTTTACATTTAAAAAACAAACAAACAAAAACCAAGGCCTAATGATTCTATGTGACTTGCCAGGATACCATAACTGATTAATGGGAGATCTGGAGCTAGAACTCTGGTGGGCCTAGTCCTCTATTATACCTAAATGTTAAAAATATTATTCTTATTCAAAAAAAGAAGAAGGATTTAGAGTAGAGACTTTAGGTCAATTCTCTGATCCCTCCTCCCACAACCGCCTCAAAATTATAAATAAACTATAGAGCAACCATCATGGAGAACCACCTGAATACTAGCTGAGTAGAAGTTCTATATAGAAGCCACGTCAAGACTGGTAGCAGGGGCAGAGACGTGGAATGGGCAGGTCCACACGCATGGTATGGTGATTAAAAATCGGGAAGGATATCTTGGCTGCAAAGGTTTCCCCTGTAGAGCAAGGGGGTCTCAGCCTCACAATGGTCTTACCAGCCTAGGGCTCCAGGGCCAGGAAGAGGAGCCCCTATAACAATCCCAGCTGGGACTGCATCCAAGTAGGACTTAGGTGCTGCAGGGTTTAAGGGCCCACAGACTCACTCACTCTAAGCTCCTGCTCAGAGGCAGCAGCTTGATAGCACCAGGGACATAGAGGCAGGAACTAAATTGACTAGCTTTCCAGTAAATGCTGGAGGGGCAGAGGTCAGGATAGCTCTCTCTGGAGACATTCCTTTTTTTGAGTCTTGTCAACCAGCCAGCGTGGCACCAAATCTGAGCTCTCCATTAACCTGGCTGACACTGTTCGCCCCACCAACTCGTGCACCTGGCTGAACCTCTTCCAGTAGCTTCCCCACACAAGCTGCCTGCCTCGGCTTATGCTGCAGACTTTCCTAAAATCTCTCAAAAATCCACAAACCGCAAACAAGCAGCACTCGGCACAAGTGTGACCAGTCTGAACTTGTACTGTTGTTCTCATAGGTAGCCTCAAGCCTGGCAGAATAAGTGGCCCGTCTTGGTTTGGGATGTAGCTTCCACTAAATGGCCACAAACCTAGCACAAGTAGCCCACTAAAGGTTCCCAAGCCCAACACTAGAGACAGCCAGCCTGAGTTTCCAGAATACCCTTTCTCAAGCACCTCCAAGCCCAGCACAAGTGGCAGCCAACCACAGATCACTTCGTATCTCCAATAAGACAGCCCCAAGCTCTATACAAGCAGGGCTGAACTTGACCTGCACCAAAGCTCTTCCCAAGAGGCTCCAGATCCGACACACCTGAAAGGTGGACTCATCAAGCAGTAAAGTCCTGCTAAAGCGGCACCCTCTCCTTGGCATCAACTCCTGTACAATAGCTCATCCATTGTAGTCACAGGCAGCCAACATGGGTCAGTCACACCCACTGATGTGCCAATAGTATTCAAGGCTCTACTACATCAGGAGGGCATATACAACCCACACAAGGTACACCCATGGAGCACCTAGCTCAGGTGATCAGAGAGAATGCTACTAAGACTCCACAGGACACCTGGAAGGCCACTCTGCCAAGACTGGGAGATGTAACAGATCTACCTAATACATAGAAACAACCAGTCAGCCAAAAGTAGGAGATGAAGAAACGTGTCCCAAAAAAGGATAAAAAAGAGGATAAAACTCCAGAAAAAGAACTGAACAAAATGGAGATTAGCAATCTCCCTGATGCAGAGTTCAAAACATTAGTTATAATAAGGATGTTCACTGAATTTAAGAATAGACGAATTCAGTGCGAATTTCAACAAAAATAAGAAACGTAAAAATGGAGACTGAAAGCAAAACAAAGAAACACTCAGAAATGAAGACTACATTAGAGAAAATCAACAGCAGATAAAGCAGGGAACTGAATCAGTGATCTGGAAGGCAAGATAACAGAAAATACCCAAAGAGCAAAAAGAATCAAAATAAATGAGGATAGGTTTAGAGATCTTTGGGAAATCAAGTGTATCAACATTAACATCATAGAGGTACCAGAAGAAAGTAAGCAAGGCATCAAAAAGCTATTTGAAGATATAACAACCAAAAATTTTTCTAATCTGGCAAACAAAATAGCCATACAAGTCCAGTTAGTGCAGAGGGTCCCAAACAAGATGAACCCAAAGAGGTATAGCGAAGATATGTCATAATTAAAAGGCCAGAGTTCAAACCCAGAGAATTTAAAAAGTAGCAAGAGGAAAGCAATTAGTTATTTACAAGGGAGCTCTCATAAGACTGTCAACTGATTTTTCAACAGAAACTTTGCAGGCCAGAGGGATTGATGTGAAATAATCAAAGTGAATGAAAGTTAAAGACCTACGAACAAGAATGTTCTGACCAGCAAGGCTGTCATTTAGAATCAAGGAGAGATAGTTTCCCAGACAAGAAAAAGCTAAAGGAGTTCATTACCACCAAACCAATATGATAAGAAATGTTTAAAAAGATCAGAAATATATATAAGAAAGTAAAATTCTCACTGAAAAAGGCAAACGTTTAGTAAAACAGTGGATCAACTAACTATAAAGCTAGTACAAAGGATAATAGGCAAAAGTAGAAAGATGATGTGTAATTACAACAATAAATTAAAGGATGCACACAAACACGAAGTAAAAAATGACCACATAAATGAGCAAAAATTGTAGTGATTATAAAATGTGTTCAAACTTAATGGCATGAAACTAGAAATAAATGACAAGAAAACTGAAAACACAAACACGTGGAGGCTAAATAAAATGCTGCTAAATAATAAATGGGTTAACAACGAAATCAAAGGATACCTTGAGACAACTGAAAATGAAGACACAGTGTCCCCCCATCTTTATGGGACACAGCCGAAACGGTTCCAAGAGAGAAATTTATAGCAATAGAGGCCTACATCAAGAAATAAGAAAATTCTCAAACAATCTAACCTTATACATAAAGGAACTAGATAAAGAATAAAATCTAAAATTAGTAGAGGAAGGAAACAGGATCAGAGCAGAAATAAAAATATCTATTATTTCTAAAAAAAATAAAAGAAAAAAAAAGAAAAAGTCAATGAAACCAAGAGCTGGTTCTACGTAAAGGTAAATCAAACTGATAAACCATTAGTCACACTCATCAAGAAAGAAGAATACCAAATAGATAAAATCAGACATGAAAAAGAAGTGACAATTGACACCACAGGATACAAAGAATTATTGTAAAATATTATATGCCAATAAATTGGACAGCCTGGAATAAGTGGATAAACACCTTAGAAACATACAATCTTCTAGGATTGAATCAGGAAGAAACAAAATCTAAACAAACTAATAGCTTGTAAAAATTTGACTAGTAATAAAAAATAAACCCTGATCCTTCACCGATCATCAGGAAAATGCAAATTAAAATAACAAAGATATCACCTCACATTGTTCAGAATGGCTATTATCAACAAGTGTTGACCAGGATGTGAAAAAAGAGAACCCTAGTGTTCTGTTGGTGAGATTCTAAATTGGTATAACCACTATGAAAATATGGGTATTTCTCAAAAATTTTTTTAAAAGAACTACCATATGACCCAGCAGTCCCCTTTTGTGTATCTATCCGAAGAAACCCCAAACACCAGTTTAAAAAGATGTATGCACCCCACCCCTATGTTCATTGCAGTGTTATTTACAATAGCCAAGATATGGAAGCAACCTGTCTCCATGGAGAGATGATTGGATAATGAAGAAGTGGTACATATATACAATGGAATATTACTAGGCCATAAGAAAGAATGAAATCGTACCATTTCCACATGGATGGACCTAGAGGGTATTATGCCAAGTGAAATAAGACAGAAAGACAAATACCATATTCCACTTATATGTGGAATCTAAAAGAATAAAACAGAAAACTCATAGATGCAGAGAACAGATTGATAGTTGCCAGATGGGAAGGAGGGTTGGGATGTGGGTAAAAAAGGTGAAAGGACTAAAAAGTACAAATTGGCAGTTACAAAATAGTCATATGATGTAAAGTACAGAATAGGGAATGTAGTCAACGTTGTAATAACTATTTATGGTGTCAGGTGTGTACTAGATTTACCAGGGTGGATACTTCATAGGTTATACAAATATCTAATCACTATGAAACTAATATAATGTATGACAACTATAATTGAAAAATGCAAATAAATTCTCATTAATTAGAATAGGCATCTGACCAGATAAGCCACGTTTGACATTTTCAACACTAGTTTCACATGAATAATCTCCCTTGAAGACTATATTCTTTAATTTTCTTGCTCAGCCTAAGAATTTTAATTTTGTATGTGTCCTTAATTATTTGTTTCCTTTTAAATAAGAGGCCTCAGAACTTTCACAAATTGATGTCTGTTATTCAGCCTCTTTTTCTAAAAAAAAATTTTGTGACATATCCATTAAAAAGTAAGCATTTCTTAGTTCTCCAATCTTCTTTTGTAGTATCTCCTATTGATTATTTCTACAAGAGTATTACTACTATTGCCAGTTTTTAAAACTTGCCTTAGATTAATAGACATGGAAAAGACATGTGTCTAAATCCTCCTAAACAACATATAAATCAATGAAGTAAAAAGGTTATTTGTGTTCATTGGATGTCTCATTATAGATTTTTAGTTGTGGATATCTCAATTTATTATTTTTCCTAATTTAAAAACAATCTGTTTTTATTGTTAAGTTCCTGCCATCCTGTCTCCCCCACCCCAAGAAAAAACACTATGTTTATTTTCCTGAGGCCTCTATGATCAAACTCACTATAATGAAAGTTCTGAAAAGGAACCAGTTAATTGATACCATTTACAGCAGCACTGTGATAGTTCCATATGGCTTTTTTGGTAATACCAGCTGCCTCATTATAAGCTGTCATTGCAAAAACCTCTGGATTAAAACCCAAACATCCCATAGGTAAAACAATATTGCTTCCATTCCTTCAAAATCCACATTTGCTGTGGCAGAAATATGAGACCTATGTTCCCGTGAAGGTTAAATTGTATGCAAAATGTGTTGATTCCAAGCAATATTTGAGACAGGTTCACTTAGTAGAGGTTAAAAGCTGGCCTGCTTGAAACCCGTCTTCCTCAGTATTTTTAGGGAGCAATGTTTCATACTGTAGTGTATTTTTTCTTTCATCATAATCTACATGTAAGTAACAACACTAGGCCTTGTATAATAATCTCTGAATTTTAATTGAAAAAAAATATCTTTAGAAATAGACCTTTTTAGGTACTGAGTGATTCTGGATACTTATTTTTCAAATAGCTGAACAGAATTTTTTTTTTCCACCATAGAAATCTCTACAGAAATTTTGTTCATATCTTTCATATATTTCCCTGCAGTTTTTAATAGTTTATACCAAATACAATAATTTTTAAAATATTAACTCAAGGCCATTATTATGAATATCAATTGGAATACTGGGCTAGAAGCCATGATCATCTCTCACTTGAACTACCGCAGCATCTACAACATATGTACCATTCCATTGTACCTCTTCCATACAGCTGCTAGAGTGATCTTTAAATAGAAGAGTCTAACCATTTCAGTAATCTGCTTAAAAAAAAAAAAAAAACTTAAAATTGTTTTTGATCTCTCTTAAGATAAAATCCAAAATTTATAATGTAGTCTGTAGAGTCTACTACCCGGTCCCCAACTGTACTGATCTTGTTTCAGATCCTTTATAATTCTTTGGGAATTCAAGCTAATATGGCAGAGTGAAAATGCATTATAGAATTTCCATCTCTCAGTACTTAACAAAATGTACAAAACAAAAAATCATCAGCCACAAAGAAAAACATCATGAATAGCAACCAAACAAGGACAAAGGCAGAGAAAGAAACAATATTCACAACAGGCAAAATTGTGAAAAATTCTATTTCCAAATCTAGAATGAAGGAAACTGAATATTCTTATCTTTTTCTTTTTAATGAACAATAAAGGAAATAGTTACTGATTCTTAAGCAGAAATACGTGGAATAGGGCTAACTCTCTTTCTCTGTTTTTTTTTTTTTTGTAACTCAAAGTAAAATCTGTTTTTTTTTTCTGTTTGGTTTATGCTCTTCTCCTTCCTAAAAGAAACCTGTTTTCCTGAGCAAAATTAAAAGAAACTGAATGGCAATCATTTATTGTCCTCAATGTCACTGATAGTTTCTGTGACTTTAAACAAAATAATATATAAGTTTAAGCAAACCATTTTTATCATAGACGAATGGATATAAACAAGATTAGGTCCCTATGACAATTCCGTCAATGTTATAACGAAGCAACTTATTGCAGGACCTGCTATATACTTCCTTCAGCCAAAAATAAAAGTGAAAAAAACACTCAAAAGACAAAGGAGCTATACTAGAAGAAAATACAATCCAGTAAACAGAAGGAAACTTCATAATTTTTTTTATGCTATTAAGCAACTTAGTAGACCATAAGTTCAGTAAAATGAGTTAAGGAAGGGCAATTGTATACCTAAGAGAGAAAGTTGAAAAGCATAACATCACTCAGGCTCTCATTTCAAGACCTTTGGCACTGTTTTCGTTGGTTAATAAGAAAATTAAAATGGGGATTCATTAAAAAAAAAAAAA
>PVKZ01008973.1:0-13273 GCA_004027375.1 Macroglossus sobrinus
CACCCAGCCCCACCCAGGCCCCCAAGGCCTGCCGAGCCCCACCCAACCCACACCCAACCCCCACTAGGCCTGCACCCAGACCCCAACCAGCCCCACCCAGCCCCACCCAGCCCCACCCAGGCCCCACCCAGCCCCGCCCAGCCCCCACCCCCGCACACAGAGCGACCTCTGTGGACGGAACTGTGTCCCCCGAGAGTCGCATGCTGAAGCCTTGTCCCCAGGCGACTGTGGAGGGGCCTGCGGCAGGGGCTGGAGGTCAGATGAGGGTGTGAGCGTGGGGTCCTGGCCCCCCGAGAGAAGAGGGGCAGACCAGAGCTGTCAGCCACGTGAGGGTGCATGTGAGGGGTGCGGGTCTCACTGGACACTGAGCCAGCCTCACTCCCAGACCTCCACCCCCCGAACGGTCAATAGTCCTTCTGCGGCTTCAGCCGCCCCGAGCTCCAGCTGCGGGAAAGGGCAGGAGGGAGGGTGCCCGGCTGGCGACGGCCGCTGTGCCAGACGAGGGCCTGCTCACCAGGATCCCCCCACATCACCCTCCATCGGCCCTGTTCCCTGGGGACCCCCAGAGCCCAGCGGTGGCCCCGTCCGCTGGAGGAGGGGGCAGAGGACACGCAGTCCGCAGCCTGGGCCCAGCGCCCGGCGGCTCTCGGACTCCTGGGGACGCCCCGGGAGACAGAGCCGTAACCTCCAGGCGGGTGGAGGGGCCCGACGCCCCCGCGGGGTGACTGGCCGGAGAGGGGGCCGAGGCGGGGTGGCCGCAAACCAAGCCCCGAGCTTGGATCGGCCCCGGAGGAGTTGTGGGGAGACTGGGCGGTATTGAGGGGGCGTCTTCCCGGGTGGCTTTTCTGAGACTGCTTCCGCAGTATCCCCACTGCGTTGGCGGTCCCCAACGCTGCCTCTGACCGCTCAGCCCAACAGGACTGCCGCCTTCTGCTCGAGCTCCGACCCCCCTGGGAGGAAAGCAGGCCGAGGGGGGCCCCGAGGGCTTCGCCCCCTGCTTTGTGTCGCTTCTTGTGCCTTTGAGTCGTTAGGGTTCGAAGCAGCAGGAAATTCAGTGAAACAGAAGCACCACGGGAGGCTGGACGTCCTCGGTCAAGGTTAACCTGGGGTGGCAGCTCCGGGCTTCAGCAGAGTTGCGTGGATTTTGTGACCTCAGCGCCCTCGGGTCTGACACGAAGCCCCCCCCCCCACATCCCCCGTCTTTCCTCCAGGCCCCGCGGAGAGGCCGCGTGTCTCCCAGGGAACGGAGACCAGGGATAGACATTTCGTGTAAATAAAACGTGATCTTCAGAGACGCAGCTCCTCTAGCTCAGAAGTCCCTACCCCCTGGGCGTGGACCGGTACCGATCCGTGGTCTGTCAGGGACTGGGCCGCACAGCAGGAGGTGAGCGAGTGAAGCTGCATCTGTGTCTGCAGCCGCTCCCCAGCACCAGCATCACCGCCTCAGCTCCGCCTCAGGTCCTCGGGCCTTAGATGCTCGTAGGAGCCCTGGTCCCCGGGGCCACGCAGGCTGGGGACCGCTGCTCTAAAACATATGCCCAGTGGACACAGCACAAGCTTCCAGGTCACCCGAGAGCCAACCGCGGCTCCCGGCCACACACCTGCCATCCGCAGAGACAAACGCGAGCCTGTTCTGTGCCGAAGACGCTGCTGACGACAGCTTTGGATGGCCGGTTGCGCGTCTTCCCTCACGGAGGGCTGCGGGCAGCTCGGGCCCGCTCCCCCCGCGGTCCCCGGCGTCCCGGTTCGGCTGCTTCGGTGGCACAGATGGCGCAGGGACGGCGGTAACCTTGGACGACCCCGTCGGCGTTCCCGGCTCTGGAGGACGAGGCCCGGCTCGGCAGGGTCTGCGCCCTGCGGAGGGAGTGGCCTTTGTCACCGCCGTTTCAGCCCCGCGTGTCTGCTGCAAGGCGACAGACACGGGGCACGACGTACGCCGTTCCACGGACCCTGGTCTATTAGCTGCACTGATTTGTACGCGATTTTTTTTCCACCTCCAGAATCCGTCCCAGGAAAGGCAGTTTTGTTCTTGGATTCAGTGCAGACGTGCACGGGCGAGACGGCGAACACCGCCCGCTCGCAGGGCCCTGCGGGTGACAGCGCCCTCCCCGACGGCTGCCGCTGCCCAGAGCCACCTGCTCCGGCAGCCCCATCGGCCACCCAGGGGACGGCCTGCTCCCCGCTCGTCTGGAAGCGACGTGAGCCACGGAGCTGAGTTCCGAGAGCAGAGGACGACGGACATACAGCGACGCCGTCACAGGCGGCCGCCCATCCCTGCGTCCCCCGGCGGGCAGGCGCCGAGGACGCCTTCCTGCCACCTCGGACATCCGAGAACAACAACACAGACACCTCACCTGGGAGACCGCCCGGACAGCTCAGAGCGCACCCCTCCGGCACCCCTGTGTCTGTGACCTTGGGGTGTCCGTGACCTTGGGTGGGGCAGGAGACGAGAAGGGAAAAGCAAAGCACAGGAAGCGTGAAGCGAAGCCCCCCCACATTGGGCAGGGGGTTAAGGAAAGGGGGCAGAAGTTATGTGGGAGCCATCGCATCAGGCGTGGGGGTGGGGCACTCGGGGTGTCCAAAAGGCGGGGTCACAGAGGACGGGGCTGCGGGTCGGCCCCTCACCCACCAGGCACCTGACATGCCCTCGGCCTCGACCGTGACTCGAGGCCACAAGAACCCACGCGAGGAGCTGGATGCCGACCCTGGTGGCCCTGCCCGTGAGCACCCGTCCCCCGTTACCCCCAATCCTCTTGCTGGTCCCCTCCCCCGCTCCTCCCGGGGACGGCGTGCGCCCACAGCACCATCAGATGCAAGCTGCGTCTTTAAGGCCACACCCGGCGAAGCACCACACGCAAGCGGGGTGCACCCACCCCCCCAAACGTGGGTGGCCGTGGATTCGGGGCCCCGCCTGCCGCGCTCGGCAGGTTTAGCCAAAACAAGCTCCCGCCAAGGTTAAAACATTCGGGGATTTTATGTTCTGTGGCCCTTCCAAGGCTGACCAAGGACGATCTCCAGACTGGGGACAGGAAAACCTTTCAATGTGGGGAGGGCGGGGGCCGGAAGGGGGAGCAGCGGGGACCAATCTTGTCTTGGCTTTTTAAGGCAACCTCAGAACGCTAGAAAATGTAGCTGAAATGATCCCCGCTTCGGGGCGCACCGGCGGGGAGCCCTCCGTCCTCACTCGGCTGCGCATCAGCGCCCCCTCCGCCCATCCACCCGCTAATTTGCCAAAAAGCTTCAAGCGCATTTGCATAGTTTTTCCGTCTAATTGAGCCTGATCACGGCTAAATTAGCAGGTGCGACTCCAGCAGGCGCCTCGAAGGATCAGCCAGGTCCCGGCGGGCACACGGCAGTCCGTTTAAAGGGCCGGCCTACTGTGGTTGGCGCGAGCCAGGCCTCCAGGCCACTCATGCGTGCACGTGAGTGACGATGACGTGCCCCGCCACGGTCCCCTTCCCCCACCCCCAGACAGCACTGCTGGCCACACAGCCATGTCCGCGTGCACCGAACCGTCCCGGGCCCCCGAACTCTGCCCTGCGCTGGCACCAGAACCGTCACCGGCGAGGCCTTGGAGCTCCTGTGGCCCGCCCGCCATCCCACCGGGACCCGCCAGACCCCAGTGCCAGCACCAGCACAAGCTGGACATTTGGCCAACAGCCTGACACCAGAGGCCACAGCCGAGCTGGGCTCCAGGAGCATCGCTTGGGCTGCAGCCCCACTGCTATCAGAACCGGCTGTTACGGGCGCCTGTCACGGTGCCCTACGCGTCCCGTCTCCATCCCCGCCCGCCAGAGAGGACAGCTCCAGCCCCAGACGGCCTCCCTCGCACGGAGGCGGCTGGAAGGGGCCCTCGGTGCCTGGTGAAGCTACCCGTTCATGTGGCCCACCGGAGGGCAAGGCCAGACCTCCCGGGCTGACCCCCAAAGCGGGGGCCGGCAGGCAGCACAGCGCGGAGGTGAGCAGCTGCCCCGCTGAGGTGCGAGGCCCACCCCGGAAGCCTCCCCCACGGACGGGGATCCAGCCCAGTGGCAGCCCAGACTCACCGGCCCGGACGGCCCGGCGCAGCCTACCCTGCCTGATGCTGATGGTTGCCGGGGGAAAGCCCACAGCATGGTGACTGCCACGTCACACGGCAGCTCACTCTCACACACACCACGTGCTCGTGAACACACGCACACACACACACACACCATCCCGCACTGCTGTGAGGAGCACAGCCATCTTCCTTCGGGGCGAGGGAGCTGCAGACCAGGCTGAGACGAGCACAAGTGCAGCGTCCTGCGTGAAGGGCACAGGGCAGGTGACCGCTGGACGAGGGACAGCCCCTGTGCTGAGCTCGAAGCGCACCCTGCGGTGTCCACCCCCCACGGAGACGTCGGCCGGCTTCCTCGCTCACCTCCTGGGGTTCCCTCCCGTCCCGGCTCCAGCCGTCCCTTCCGTCCTGGGGTCCGAACTCCTCAGGGACACTGTTCACAGCCCTAGGGCCAGCCTGCCGCCTGCCAAGGACACGCGGCCCAACCCGGCCACGGCCCCGCATCACCTCCTTCAGCCCGACTGCCCGTCCTTCACCTCGCTCCGTGGGCCTCACCTGACACCCCACCCCGGAGACACACCCATGCATGCACACACGCGTGCACAAATGTGCACACACCATACACATGCTCATACACCACCGCACATATACACACCCCTCAGACACAGAAACAGATGTGCACCCATATACACACACGTGCACACTCACACTCATACACCACCACACATATACACACACCCCACACACAGAAACGGATGCACACTCACACATACACATACATGCACACTCACACTTGCACACACACACACACGCAGACACCACCGCACACATACACACACCCCACACACAGAAACGGATGCACACTCACACGTCCACACACTCATGCACAAATGTACACACCCCACACACACGCTCATACACCACCACACATATACACACCCCACACAAGAAACGAATGTGCACGCATACACACACACGTGCACACTCACATTCATACACCACTGCACACATACACACCCCCTACACACAGAAACGAATGCACACTCACACATACACATACATGCACACTCACACTTGCACACGCACGCACACACGCAGACACCACCGCACATATACACACACCCCACACACAGAAAGGAATGTGCACCCATATACACACACGTGCACACTCACGCTCATACACCACCGCACATATACACACCCCCCACACAGAAACGATTGCACACTCACACTTGCACACGCACGCACACACGCAGACACGTGCAGCCAGCTCCTCGTGCTCTGGTCTGACACCCTGAGCTGAGGACTTCATCGCGAAGGACGTGTGGCTTCTCACGACCCCCATTCCCGCCTCCAGCACCCCACAGCCCAGTCCTCCCTCCCCCTCCCGACTCACTGGGGTCCGTCTCAGCGAGCCACCACTCTGACGGGCCTGCCCAGCACACTGGGTCTGGCCACCGAAACTTCAACAGCCCCCCACACTCCCTGGGTGTCAAAATTCCAAATCCGCTCCACACGCTGCCCCTGCCACCTCCTCCTCCCCGTCAGCCCCTCTGGGCCCCTGCCCCCGCCCCCACCCCCCGCGGCAATCCGCCGTCGGACTTGGTGGAGGGCTGTCTGTGGTCCTGCTGTCTCTGCTGCACCCGGGACAAGACCACCAGAGGAGTACTGAGCATTCAGGGCGTCTGACCAGCAGTGGTGGTGACGCCGGCGGTGACGGTGGTGATGATGATGATGGTGACGGTGGTGATGATGGTGATGGTGATGAGGACGATGGTGACGATGACGATGGTGATGAGGACGATGGTGATGATGACGATGGTTGATAAGGATGATGATGATGGTGACAATGGTGATGATGACGATGGTGATGATGACGATGATGATGGTGATGATGATGATGGTGATGATGACAGTGGTGATGATGGTGATGATGATGATGATGGTGACGATGACAGTGGTGATGATGATGGTAACGATGGTGATGATGACGGTGGTGATGAGGATGGTGGTGATGATTATAATTCATTGACAACTTACCCCGGGCCAAGCAGGAAGGACACCAATCGTCCTACGCCCTCTAATCTTTAAAACAATTCTGAGATGGGCATTATTAAGCCCCTTTGACAGAAAAGGAAATTGAGACTTAGAGCGATGTGACAACCGGCCAAAGCCCCATAACCAGCGGCAACAGAACCCAGGCCCATCTGCCCCAAAGCGCACGCTCACGCACACGCCATCGTCCCCACGCCGCTGGAGGGAAGGGAGCCAGGCCGTCGTCTTCAAGATCCAAAAGCGGATTCGCCCTGCCGTCCGCTCCCGGGGGACACGTGATGGTCGCTCCTGGGGGACACGTGATGGTCACAAGGCGCCCCCCCCCAGCGCCTTCCGGGGCCCAGGCCTTCCAGACTTCTGCGCAAGAACCTCGTCCTTGGGTTCCCCTGGCTCTCCCCTGCCAGCCCCCATGGAACCATTTCACCCAGCGACCCGTCCCGCCCACCCTGCCCTGTCCCCTCTCCAAGGTGCATTCGGCTTGTTTCCTTATTCTTTTAATGGAAACACAGTTGTCACGTGACATCGTGTCAGTGCGAGGTGTACACGTGTTGATCTGATACACGTGTGCGCTTCAGTAGGACTGCCACCGTGTGTTGGCTGACACCTCCATCTCTCATCCTCGCTGTTTTTTTACTATTGTTTAGTCTCATGGCAACTTTGCATTTACGATACAATGTTGCAGGCCACATCCCTAAGCTGCGGTTAGTTCCATCTCCAGGTGTTACTCATTCCCAGCTGCAAGTTTGCGCTTGCCCGGCTGTCAGAGGCTGCAGCTCCCGGGCCCACATCCTCTCGGGGCTGCTCAGCCCCCTCGGAGCCACGGCAAGCTCAGGGCCGAGGGGACAGGGTGGCCCTCTGAAAATTCTCACCAACCCTCATAATCCCGCTCTCCACCCATAATCCACTTCAGAGAAAAGACGCTTGCAAGAACTCGGGGTGCTGCCCCCACCCCAGCAGCCAGCTCTGAGCTCTCCGGGTGCCACCGCTGGGCACCGCGGGGCCACCCCATCACCTGCACACAGTGGTCGCACACAGTGGGGCAAGTCCAGGCGTGTGAGCCCGTGGACGGGGGGGTGTCAGACGCTCTCCAGTGAGCAGTGTGCCCCCGGGGGCTGTCCCCAGAGGGCAGGGACCAGGAGGCCCGATGCCTCTCCCCTCCCACATGTGCCCTCAGCTCTGAGCCAGGGCAGGGCCCAGACTGGGGGCCCCACCCAGGCACCCACTGCTGCCTGCTGCCTGCAGAGGCCCCGCGGTGGGGCAGGGGCCGAGCTCCCTGAGAGCTGGCTGGGTGGGATCGGCGAGCTGTCTGGGCCAGTGCCCCTCCCCACTCCCGCCGTGTGTCCATCCACCCGCACGTGTGAGCACACCCAGATCATCACCGCGGGAACACCACCTGCCGGCCCTCGGCCAGCGGGGACAAGTCAGCGGAGCGGGGTGCGCTCGACCCCACGGCAGACTTGAGGCCTGAGCCCCACCGGCCCCGGGCTGCACCCCAGGCCCACGGGGGACCTCGCCAGGGAAACCCACCCGCGGTTCCCAGACACGAACCTCCTGTTGCTATCAGCAGCTGGGCAGGGGCAGGAGGGAGTGCCTGGAAAGTCCCGGATGAAAGCCCTCTCCTCCTGAGTCACAGCTGCCTGTCCCCGAGGCAGGAAGAAACGCCTCGCTTGGCTGGGCCACCGGCTCAGCCACAAAAACACGGGAGGGGGCGGGGATAGAGGCCCACTCCTCTGCCCGGAGGGTGACAGGTGACAGGGCCCTGTGCTGGGTGACTGTGGCCTCGACGCCCCCCGGCCTTCCTGACACCCCCTGTAGTGTCACTCTGCGGTTCCTCTGGTGTCAGAGACAGGCTGTCACGAGCCACCAAAACTCACAGCACAAGCCAGGGTCCCCCGACTGCTGCAGGAGTGGGGGCTGGGGAGGCCCCTGCCCCGCTCCACCCGGGTCTCCTCCTCGTCACTGTGTCTTTCCACTTCTGTCCCCACCCCCTCCTCCCCCACCACCTTCCCTGACCCCGTGGAGCTTTCCCTGAGGACGAGGACCTGGGCCAGCCCTCCATGCAGTGGATCCCAGCAAGGCACTGCTGACTGCGGGAATGACCCCACGAGACGGCCCTCGGGCAGGCCACATCAGTCACGTGAGCTGTGTCAGTGGCCAGCACACGCCCCCTCAGCTGCCCGAGCCATGTGTGCACCGAGCACGCAGGGCCTCTGTGCACGGGCTCACGGCACACGCAGAAACACGGCTTAGCTGTCAAGGGGACCCACAGGCCGGGGGCACGCCATGAGAAAACCAGGCCACAGCCGCCCCCGGCACAGGCCCTGACGGAGGGCTGGGTCACTGTCGCTGGAGACGTGCATTCCAACCCAGGGGAAGCACACGCACACACAATCACACGTGCGTGCACACACACACGCCCACACGGAGAGAGGCACGCTGTGCACGTGTGGTCACACGTGTATATGTGCACACGTGCACAGTGGGGATGCACACGGGCACATGGGCCGTGACAGATACGTGTGGGCACACACACATGTGCACACATTCACACGTGCGTGCACACACACACATACACGCGCAGGACCCCGGGACCACGCCCTGCCTCTAGCTTGGGCGGACGCTCCGTCCCACGGGGCCTTCCTGCCTGTGCCTTGCGGAGGGACTGTGCCCCAGCCGTGCTGTCCCCCCAGCCTTCCGTCTGCACCCCCAGCCCCTCAGGCCGAGCCCTTGGGCGCAGGCCCCGGCCGCTGCCCCCGGAACCAGGTGAGCTCCACGGCAGGGGCCTGCCTGCCTCGGGGCTCCCCAGGCCCCAGACCCCAGTACGGGCCGAGGTGCTGGGGTTCCCGCTGGCACCATGACCCTCAGGCTTGCGGGCCCCCCGCACCCCGGGGAGGGCAGGTGTATGGTGGCGATGAGCCTCGAGGCTAAGGCCAGCAGCGCCAGGGCCCAGGGTGTGGCGGGGGGTGGGGCATCCCGGCACTGTGTCACCCCGGGAGAGCACCCCCTCTGAGAGTTCGTCAACAGAGCCTGGGGGGGAAAGCGTCTTGGGAAGCTGGCTGGCGTAACCTGCCCTGGCATCAGCAGGGACCCAGAGTCCCCTCGCCCTGTCCTGACTCCCTCAGCCCCTGGCTTTTCCTCAGCCCCCCTGCTTCCCATTGACCTGGGGGTGCCCTGGAGCACGCGGCCCCACCCTCTCTCTTGCTAGCACCGGAAGGTAATCGGGTGCCTGAGCAACACCAAGAAGGTCGGGCCCCCTTGATGCTCCTGGTGGGAAATTCCGTGACCAGAGCTCAGGGGAGAAACGGGTAGGAAGCGTCTGTCTGCTCGTCCTTCAAGTTCAAGTGCAACTCAGACACGGAGGGAAGCCAGCGCCATGAGAGGCAGGACACAGAGCCTGGAGCTTGCCGGTGGCCGCTGCGAGCTGTGTGTGCATGCAAACACGGGTAGGTGTGTGTGCATGTGCATGCCTGTGTGTAAGTATGTGCGCCGTGTGCGCATGTGTGCATGTGTGTGTACGTGTGTGTGCACGTGCATGCATGCAGATCTTCCATCCGGTTGTGTTTTCACGGCAGTGGCTGGCACACTCAGGTGTGGGGGGCCTGCACCCCCCCCCCAACCCCTGCAAACTCAATCCCAGACCTCGGAGGAAATCTCGCAACGCTGAGCCTCCCGGCCTGGTACCCCAAGGCCGGGAAGCTGGTCTGACGGGGGCCCCATGGATGCTGCAGCCCTTGGCCAGGCCACCTGCTCTGAATGTCACTCCCCTTTCCACGCCCCCTCTGTCCTGAAGGCTGAGGCGGGCGTCGGGTGGCAGGCCTGCCCTGCACAGAAGGCTGCCCTGACCTTAGGTGGCTGTCCCCGCCCGTCCCTCAGCTCCTGAGGACATTGCTCCCTTTTCCTTCCAAACTTCGGTCTGACGCATGTGCACAGCTTCTGGGCCTTGCACGCTCCCAGGCGGCCTCACGCAGCATCTGGCTGGCGGGACCTTTGACCTCCTGACCCCGCCACCTGTGCCAGGCTCTGGGCCGCCTGCCAGCAATGCTTCCCAACCGGCCCCACACAGGCCTCCGTGGACAGGACAGGGCAGGAAGCTGCTCTGAGCCTTCCTAGGAGAGGCCGGGGAGCTGGGGAGGTTAGAGGGGCTGGCTGGGGAGGGCTCGTGCACCGGGTCACTCTGCTCAGAGAGGCGGGCTCTCCGTGACGCCCCAGCCCAGTGCTGACCTGCCGGACAGAGATTCCTCCTTTTCAAACAATTTCACAAACAAACACATGAAACAAAACTGCTCGTTATAAGGAAATGCTACTGGCTCCGCATGTGGTTTGCTGCGTCCTCCGGTTCTCCCGTGCTGGACACCTCTCCCTGGGGTCTGGGTGGGTCTCCCAGAGCTCCGCATGGCCAGCCCTGCGGCGTGAGCCAGGCCCTCTGCGGCCGTGCAGTGCAGCTGCTCCCCTCCTGCTCTCTGGACGGTGAAGGTGACCTTAGAGACAAGCTGGGCCTCATGAGACAAGGTCTTAGAGGCCGAGGCCAGGCCTCTGCTGCCCCCTGGTGGTGAGTCTCAGGATCGCAGGTGGTCCTCTGTGGGCGGGACACGTTGGGGAGCAAGCACTCCACCCCCTCATGAACTGGTGAGGACGGGAATCTGATGCTAAGAGAGGTTGACAAACTTTCCCAAGGTCACACAGCAGAACGAGCAGGCTGCCTCCCTCAGTGCCTCCCGAATCCCAGGTCAAGGGTGACTGTAATGGCCGCCCACGAGGGGCTCAGTCCTGCCCTATCGCCAGTGGGGAGCCGGGGTGAGCGTCTCAGTGGAGCCCCTCGCAGGCTGCTGGAGGGCGAGGCTGACACGGGAACCAGCACACAGCAGGTGCTCAGCTGGTGCTTTTCCTGCTGCCGATGCTGCTGCTCGGAGTGAAAACGGGGTCCCGGGGGGGGGGGGGGGCATGTGGCTTGTCCTCGCCCCTGAAGTACGTGACTACACTCACGCCTCCCTTGGGTGGGAAGGCAGGGTGTCTGCCCGAGAGAGGGGAGCGAGGCCCCTGGGGGGGAGAACTGGCTTCAGGACGCCCTCTCCCCTGTAGGGGCCACTGCTATTCCGGTGTCCCGCCGTTTGCCTGTTTGTGGGCGTCACCGGGCTCGCTGGGCGCGCAGAGCCCCGGCCCCCAGCCCTGCACACTCCTATGGAAGGGCCTGGGGTGTGGCCCGGAGTCCGGCCGTATTTGCAAAGCACTGTGGGTGGGCCCCAGAGGCCACCGGTTTGGGGATGCCAGCCACCCCTTCCTTATGGTTTCTGTAGCAGGGGCAGCCACATGTCCTGGAGTGGGCGGAGCCAGGCTCTGGGGGCCCTGGCCAGTCTGGGGCGAGCCCCTGAGGGATAAGCCACCAGAGGTGAAGAGGTAAGGGTGAGGGGCTGGCGGAGACACAGCAGCCGGCCCCAGGCACACGCCAGTGACCTTGAAGGGGTACGGGGAGCACACAGCCTTCTGTGTTCCCGCAACAGCCTAGGGCTGGGACCGGGCAGAGAGCCAGGGTCGCTCAGACGGCGCCAGACACCCCCGGGCCGGGAGAGCCGGGTGTAGACCTGAGGAAGGCAGGAGACTCCCACGGTGGGGGGAGGGGCTCACTCGGCTTCCCCGCAGATCCCCAAGAGCATACCCCCGCCCCCGACTCCGTGAGCCCTCACGAGAGAGCTCCCCCACCCCCAGCCAAGGGCCGTGTCTGCAGCCTGTGACCATCCGCTCAGGCTGTGACAAACATGGACACGCAACCTGGACAGCGGGCTCGATGGCCTCGTGGTCTGGAGGCCGGAGGCCCAAGGTCAAGGCGGCAGCAGGGCTGGTTTCTCCTGCGGCCTCTGACCTTGGCTGTGGATGGCCCATCTCTGTGTCCACACAAGGTCGTCCCTCTGTGAACTAATCTCTTATAGGGACACTCGTCAAATTGTATTAAGACCCATCTTAGTGACTTTAATATTATTTAATCCTCTCTCTAAAGACCCCCATCTCCAAATGCAGTTACCGTCTGAGGTGCCAGGGGTTGGGGTTCAGTTTGGGGGGACACAGCTCAGCCATTGCGAGGCCTAAGCAGGGACTGCAGTGAACACGAGACCATCGGCGTCTGATGACAGCTCGGTCCTGGCTATGGCCAGACCCGCCGGGACCCCAGCCCACTTTACTGCTGGGCGGCGACACCTCATGCTGAGCCAAAGCGAGGGTGTCTTCTAAGGCAGCTGAACTGGGGGCGCCCCAGGAGACCTCAGTGGCTCTGACTTCCCAGAATATCCAGCTGCAGACCGTGTCGTGGCCATTTTTGCTGCCTGCATAGGGCGCCCCCACATGCTTTCGGGGGCTGGATTAACTGGCAGGAGAGCCTGGGAGGCTTCCAGTTGGAAAGAGGGGGCTGAAGATGGGGAGACCTTTGTAGGGGTGAGGACCGTTGTTTAGCTGTGGATCCTACTCAGAGTAGTAAGAGATGCAAAGGGTGAGTGTGTGTGTGTGTGCATGTAGTGTGTGCATGTTTGTGCACATGTATGTGTGCATGTATGTGCACACGCATATGTGTGCATTGCTGTATGTGTACATTTGTGTGTTCGTGTGCACGTGTGTGCATGTGTGTGCACGCCTGCGTGTACATGGATATGTGTACGGGTGTGCATGTGTGTGCATGCATGTGTGTGCATGCACTGTTGTGTTTGTGCATGTGTGCATGTACTGTTTTGTGCACTGTGTACATATGTGTGCACATGCATGTGTGTATGTATACATGTGTATATGTATTGCTGTATGTGTGCATTTGCACGTGTGCATATGAGTGCATGTGCGTGTGTGTGTGTGTGTGTGTGTGTGTGCGTGCCCTTCCATTAAAACGTGACCACCCAGGCACTGTTCACTGCGTGCTCAACGGGGACACTTCCGCAAAGTCTCTGGTGCGTCCCCCTCCCTGGTGTCCAGTTGCTCCCGGGATTGGGGCGGAAGGAGCGGGTGCCGCCCTGAGGGCCAGCTGCGGGCTCCACCGGGGGCCCAGTGCCCCGGCCTCCGCTCCCAGCTGTGGCTCAGCCTGACGACACTGGCGGTGCCTGTCTGGCCACGCGTCTGCGGTTCGTCCCTCCTGGAGACCACTCCGGCCACCCACCTGGACCCTCCCGTGGCCACTGTGCAGCTGCTGGGGCCCGGACTGAGCCAGCT
>PVKZ01008974.1:0-13063 GCA_004027375.1 Macroglossus sobrinus
CAGTCTAATCGTGGAAGTTATGTTTATATAAACATTATTTACAAAGTAACCTAGGTTAAATTGTCATTTGTTCACTTAATACCTTTTGAATTAATTTATAAAATTTCTGTTATCTACACTCTCTGTTTATTATTTCAATGAAGCTTCCAAGTAGACCTCTGGGCTTCTCAGGTAACATCATTAGTCACGTTCCGCCAAGGTGAAAACAGAGTGAGAGAATGATTAAATGACGTTAAAATGAAAAGCTCAGATGACTGTTCGGGGTAGTGTTGTCAAATAGATACTTAATGCAAGCCAAAGGGTGAGTCACGTGTGCCATTTCAAATTACTCGTGTGGGTTACATGGCTTTGAGACGTCTCTGACTCTTGGCGACCCTGTGGATAAGTGACGTCCCCAGTGTTCCATCCTTGGCAGCCCTGCTCAGCTCCCGTGGACTCGTGCCTAGGGCTTCTGTTATGGAGTCGGTCCATCTCGTACTCGGTCTCCCTCTTTTCCTGCGGCCTGTCCCAGCATTCTTGCCTTGCCCAAGGTCTCCGCCTTCTCATGGTGCGCCCGAAGTAGGACAGCTTCGGTCTTGTCATTTTCGCCTCTAGCGATGTTTTCAGGCTTATTTTGCTCTGAGACGCACTTGTCTGTCTTTCTTGTGGTCCAGGTATCCATGGAGCCCTTCTCCAACACCATATTTCAAATAAAGGAATCATTTGTTTCCTTATCAGCCTTCTTCATTAATCAACTTTCATATCCATAAGGAACAAGTGAAGTTAATTGTAATAACCTCCTTCCCCAATATGTCCAACATTATGTTACTTAAACATGCAATGATTATAAAACTACTAATAAGATATTTTTATTATCTTTTCTTACTAATTATTCTAAATCTGATATATACTTTACTTGTAAAACACATCTCAATTCAGACGAGTCACATTTCAGTAGCTGCATGTCACTAGTGGCTGTCATTTCGGATAATAGATATGTGATGTTTCAGATTCTCTATAAACAAAGAAATCCTTCTCTTCTGTGTACACTCGAAATCCCTGCAATCATCCTAACTACCTCCGGATCCCTCCTGGATCCCCACATTCACAGCCTTACCCCACGCACCATCGTCCTCCCCCAAATCACTGCAGTCGCTTCTCCAACGGTTTTTCCTTCGTATGTCACACGCCCACCTTCATTCTGATGCCCTGTTGGCCTTTTTTATTTTTTGTTTTTGTTTTGTTTTGTTTTGTTTTTGATATATCTGATCATATCATTCTCTGGTTTAGAGGAGAGTCTTCCCATTTTCTCTCATTACGAGGTAGGGCAAAGCTTCTATGTTTTGAAATGTTCCCTAGGTAACTTTGATATGTACCACTGGCTAAACTGCAAGAGTAAATGCTATTTCCTCTCCAGTAGCCACAGTCTGCACTAAGTGCCACAATTCTGACCTATCTCGATTTGTTACCCGTTCCCAGAAAGTGTTGGCTGAGTGACAGCCTGGGCTGGCCCCAGCACGGAAGGCAGGCTTTGGCACATAGTGGTCTGTATTTGTTAACAAGTATAACATACGTTTAGAAGTCTAATAATAATACATTTCACCTGTAAAAATTATTTTAGTCAGTTTACAGTGAAAGAGTAAATGCATAGTAAATAGTAAATGCTATAATGCATAGACGTTAGTTTCTGAATCATTTGATATTCAATAAATATGTTTTTCTTTCTCAAAATGGATGTTAGACTAAGAAAATCTGAATTATCTAACTCAGAACTTTAATTCAGAATTTTTTTTATTTTTAAAGTATAAATTTAAAGTGGATCAACTTATCTATTTTAATATTAAAATGCAGAAAATGAAGTTGCTAGAAAAAGTCATAGTTATTATTTCTCAGTAAATAAATCACTGTTTATATATCGTCAAATTCTTTATGCTGCAGCTAACTATCTGTATGCTTTACTTCTAGCACAAAAATATATTCCTATAGGCTATATTTTTTATGTGATAAAGGAATTTTAACTTATTCTTATTGGGAAAATATACATTTACACATATAACATCAAAATTAGATTATTCTTTGGTAAAAATAACAAAACCATATTTTATCACTTAAGTTAAAAATATGATTTAAAATACTATTAAATTTTTAGCTATGATCAAAGTTAAATAAATGTGTCTTTGCAAGCATTAAACTGTATCTTCAAAATGAATATAAACTGAGAGCAATCTTAGGGATTTTTTTTCCATTAAAAAAGACCCAAGTAATAGGATAAAAATGGAAATGAATTTTATAAGACTTCCCAAGGCTTATATTTGATAAAACTTTATAAAGACTTTACTAAGATGAAATAAAATGGCAACATCAAAGCACACACAAACACAGAAAAGGATTTTCTGCTATGAAGCATGTAAATTGAGATGATGTAGCTAATGAAAAGTCTTATTTCTTAGATTCCTTAGGTTGTGCCTGGAGGGGAAAAAATAAACATTTGGCTTGATTAATGTGATCAAATAATTCAAACCTTTTGTTTAAACAATGTAGAGCACTTATTTTAAGTCATCCTTGAAAGCTTCCCTAAATATTCTGTCTTTTTCACAGAATTTTTTGGAATTGTGTAAACATGCCACTGTGTGTCAGAAACCACAGACATTATCTGTAACACCCTGCGACTCAAATTCTCTCCTCATTCAAGACAGTGTGTTAAGTTCTAAATTTACCTTAAATACAAAATATATAAAACTGAAGTCAGAGATGCTAGGACAGGGTTTGAGAGGAAGACGTCCACGAGAAGTTTTCTGGGTATGAGCAGTTGTGGGGGTGGTGGGAAGAGTGAGTGACACATGTTAGCTGTGAAACAGTCTTCGGAAAACCCTCAGCTGGCTTCACGGGGAGCACTGGAGTTGGCATAGTTCCAGATCCAGGGTAGGGAGTCCGGGCCAGCACCCCCGGCATCAGCCAGTCATTGAACTCAGGTTGTCCTCAAGAAGAGGATGTGACTTTGGGCAAGATTGTTCTCTTTAGATTGAGGGCTTTCTCTGGCGTGAATCTGGATCATCACCTGTCAATCAGCAACTTTCACAACCACCAGGTAGATGAGTTCTTCTCTCCTGAAAAGGAGGAGGGCCAACCTGGGCCCTGTCCTACACAGACTGGCTTCCTTAACATAATCCCGACCTCTGTAGGCTGATAGCACTGTCGTGATTCCAAGGGGTGGAAACAGGGGGCTCCCCTCTCCTCACCTTTTCCCGCTCCTCCCAACTGTGCACCTCTAAACCTGCTTTGATGATTGAGATCAGTTCTTGTAGGAAGCTTCTGGCATAAAGATATTGTCTGCATTTCGTAAGGGTGAACTTCTGGAATTGTTTGGTGTCCACTATCATTTCCTTACGAATCACGAAAATCACGAACATAAGTTAACCAGGAAAATTTACAGGTGTCTATCACATAGCTTGCTTATTACTGGAGTGTTTTAGAGTGTTTTCTTCAACTCTAATGTAAATATTGTGTTTTTTAAAAGCAGGTGGGCCAATTAGTAGCTGTAGTGTATAGTGAATAAGGACTATATTTGCAAAAGATAAATTCTTTGAAATGTATTTTAGCAATTATTGGTTAGTAGAAACATGAAGGGTAGAAAATCAAATTAGAAAATCAAATGGTGCAAACATGTAACTATGATCTTTACAAAGAAAGATCTTGGCAAGAGGATTCTCAGTGGTATAGACATATTTAAGTTTACACAGTGGAGAGAAATTCTCCCAAGTAAAGTTTGGAGGGTAAACTTGAAGTTGTTTCGTTTCTAATTACAGAGCTATAAACCCTCCTTGCTGGATAGTTTACTAGCATTTGTGCTTTGCAACCATGTCTGACGGTGGTGATTTTTGAAGAAGAGATGTGAGAAGAGAGCATCTGAGTCTAGGACCATGACCAGCTCTGATGAGGTTTAGCATAAAAAAAAACATCGAATTCTCAGTGGTTTTTGTGTGGGTTGTAGTAAGCGACTTACAAATGAAGCAGTGACTCCAGAAGCATTGAAAAGACTTTAGAAATAAATCAGGGTCATTTGACAGTAACGGTACTGATTATTTTGAACAACTACTAGAATCTCATTCCGAAAGATAATTAGGATAAAAGGAAGGAAGGAAAGAGGGAAGGAAGGAAGGAAGGAAGGAAGGAAGGAAGGAAGGAAGGAAGGAAGGAAGGAAGGAAGGAAGGAAGGAAGGAAGGAAGGAAGGAAGGAAAGAAGGAAGGAAGGAAAGATGAGTGAAGGGAAAAAGAAAGAACAAATAATGAAAAGGCTACAGAATCTTAGAAAAGGAAAAGCCACATAGTTGGTAAGTACATAATAACTAGCAGATGAATATACAGTGAGTAAAGTGCTATGAAAATATGAAGTAAACAATAAGCGTATAGTTCCATCCTCAAACGATACAGTAAGTGATGTACTGATAACCTGTAACATATGCTGAAGCTCTGGCCCCGGGCGTGGATGAACAGCTCTTGCAGACGCCCTCTCTGCAGACCTGGCAGTGATGTGCGATGTCATTATCTCTAAAGGCTGTGGCACAATCCCAGCTCAGGGTCTGAGACTTGGCCTCTCGTAGGCAGAGGCGGTCCAGTCTGTCAGCCAGGGCAGTTTATCTAGGGTAAAGGTATTAAAGAAGGCTTTATATAATATCTAACATGTATTTTGAGCTTTGGTCATCTAAGATTTATTAAAAATTAAAAATGTATTAACAGAGTGAAAAGGCAAAGCTTATGAATACATGATCAATACAGATAAATATACTGCAGTAGGGTTATTTTTTTAGATATCGCATAGTGTAGACCTTTTTGTTGTATAAGAAATAAAAGACTCGATACCATTTCATTGGTTTATAATTTTTGAATGTGATAGGATAGATCATCTGGTGTCACCAAAATGAAAATACTGCAGAATTTTTTGTGAAATTAAATACATAAATACATAAATAAATAGTTATCCAAAATGTAGGGGGAAAAAAGAAAAAAAGAAAAGAAAAAAAAAGAAAAAAATAGAAAGAAAAGAAAAAGGCCCCAAGTAAATAAAAGCACATATGTTATTTTTGATCAATAAAATTAGAAGAAGACAAGCCAGGAGACACAGAAATCATGTTTGAAAGACAAATGCTTCCTGAGGTTTCATAAGGATTAAAAATAAAAACAAAAAAAAACTTTAAAAAATGTCCAGACAGGAAAGGGAGTGGGTTGTCTGAAATGACATAGCTGTCTGCAAAAAGTTACAAGTTTTTCATTATCACACACTCTTCAGCAGCCAAATATGCACCTCAACATGAAAATCACACAAGCCCTCTGAGCGCAGGATGGGAAGAAATTTCTCACTCCAACATTGTGCCTTCAAAACGGTACCTGTAAAACTATTTGAGTTTGGAAATAAAGAACAGGCGTTTATTGCCAAGGCTCTGCTTCTCTCTGCCAAGTGAGACATCTTTCAAAAGACTCAAAACATCAACATTCAGAATCCTGGAACCTGATAACTTGTAGCTTTGAAGAAAGTAGTACATAAAAGAGAATCCTCAGGTATGGAAGAATATCAGTTCTATTAAGATATGTATTGAACACATACATATTACACAATTTCAGGTTTTTAGAACCTATTTTATTTCCTTTTCCGGTAATTAATTTCTTGGAAGAATGACAGCCAGATCTCTTGCCTTAGAAAGATATCTCTACAAACCCACATGCTCATGGTCCCAGCTTTGTGGCTGCAAAAATTATGTATCGCTGCTATCGTATGATTAGAGGTGAAGAGGTAGATGAAATTTGCTCAGACATATAACAAATGAAACCTCCTCTCTGAAACTGAAATTACACTCTTCTTTTTCTGTTTTAAAGTACGTATCTATTCAGTTGATGTGAGTGATTCTTAGCCACTAGAAGTTTGCCTCGGCATGTGCTGGTTCTGTGGACAGACAGGATTGGCGACTGACAGCAGAGGGGGTGTGAGGAGTTGGAAGAGAGAGGATGAAGGAAAAGAGAAGGGAAAGGAGGGGACTGTTTGCCTCAGCATGGCAAATCACAGAAGCTCTAGAGTCCTCCCCTTAAGATTACCAACAGCAAATTTCAATTTTTATTTTAGATGTGTCACCCAGTAATCCTGAAACTTCAAGAAACATTCTTTAAAATGCTGAATTTGTCTTAAATTAGCATGCAAAACCAACTGCTCTATGAATGTATAGCTCATTTTTGTATAATTTAGGTAATATTGAAGTTCAAATCTGATGACATGTGTCCACATACCATTAAAATCGATGATGAAGAGCCAAATATTTCTAGTTTTGGTCTCATTCCATGCCTGTAGGACTGTAAAGATGAACACACCACATATATATATGTGTACCCTATTCACCCTTTTAATGCCCTAATTAGAATAATGAGAACAACCCAAATGCAGTAGATTTGTAATGGGGAATAGGAGAGAATATTAGAAATTCCAGCAGTAATAGTATATCTTATTTTTTATTGAAATGTAATTTCTGTACAGTAATATTCACTCATTTAGCTTAACAATGGCTTTTAGTATATTTACAGAGCTATACAACCATGCCCATAATCTAAAGAACCTCTTCTTTACCAAACAAAGAATTCTCATACCCATTAGCTATCACCTCCATGCCTATCCCTCCCAAACTCATCTGCTTTCCGTCTGTGTGGGTTTGTCTGTTCTGGACACTTCTCATAAATGAGAGCATTTATATATAATAAGTAATCTTTCTGTCGTTTGGTTTTTTTCAATTAGCATAAAGATTTTTTGAGGTTTAAACCATGTTTTAAAATGCATCTACACTACATTCCTTAGTATAACTAAATGATATTCCGTGTATTTTATTTACTTAGATTATTTCTACTTTTTGACCGTTGTGCATAATGCTGATTAGCAATGCGTGGTGAAGATGCAGCAGCGCTATGCTGACGAGCTCGCCATGTGCTGCTTCTCCTAGGGCAGGGCCTCGTTCCTGGCTCAGATCAGGGGTTGATGAAGCTGTGCTTTAACTTCCACCCGATGCAGCCCATCGCTTTCTCTTCTTTGTAAAGCATATGGGTCATAATGCCATTCTTCAGAGACTATTTTTGACCAAGTATTTTGTGATATACTAGATGTCTGAGAATTTATTTATTTTCTCTCAGGCTAACCTCTAATGTTTTTCTGAATCCTAGATTTGTTAATAGTGTCAAGGTATAATTTTCAAAAGGTTAAAAACAATAATCTCACACAGATATAAAATTAGTATGTGTCAAAATTGTACTTCACTCGTGAATGAGGGGACTATCAACTATGCAGTAAAAGTGGTTTCAAGGGCATTTTAGAAACTCAGAGTTTATAGGCTTTGAAAAAAAGGGAAAATTAGAATGAGATTCTATAGATACTGATTATTAAGGACAATAAAAGCATAACCTTGGGGTTATCTTTCCTCAACAAAAATCTTCAGGTGAACATAGAACTGTATAGTATCTTGACTCTAATCAACATGTAAATAAAATGTCAAAAATAAGTAAATTCTCCTTGAGAATAAAATAATTCAAGAAAATACCCTTATATGACATTATAAAACATTCTGATTCCTCTCTCCTATTTTTTTCTGACTTTTGGATAATTTTCCTTAATAATATAATGCTGCAGGAAATAGATATAACTAATGTTAAAAGCTTCCTTAATATTTAATATATTTTTTTACTTTTGTGTTGTATTTTAATGCATTTTGATAATCATTATAATAGTAATATCATATCACCTTGAGGAAAGTACACTATTTTTATTTAATTTTGCATGACTTTTCTTATATCCTCACTAAGTCTGCTTGAAAATTTTTATTTTAACATTCAAATTTACTTATAAAAAAAATTTGTCTCACTTATACTTAAGCAACAAATCTTAGCATAAAAAGAATCACACAAAACTATTATGAGTAAATTGAGCCATAGCATTGGGAAACCTCAATATATATTTCTTAGTTGATTTCATCATTGTTTAGGGCATTATTAAAGGTCCATCAATCATATCTAATTAGCAGGAGAATAAGACAAAAATTAATAATAACCTGTAAAGGGAAAATTCCAGTATATTCATTAAAACAATATGCTATATGTAGTTTCTCTTGTGAGGGGAATTTTAAGGTGTGAACCTAAAGAATTATTGATTTTGGAAATAACACCTGATGGATTACAGTTTGTAACTCATCAGGAGTCACATAACGTCATCTGGCTGTGAGCAACAGGCACCTGTATGAGACACACTTTTCCACACACACACTGTGCTCTAACACTGATGGAAACCCCAATATGGACATGATGCATCCTCTGCTTATCCTCAGATGCTCAAGAACAGTCAGTTTGTGATCGGTTAATGGAACCATAGCAGCCGCTCCTGTATCTCATTGACTGTATCCATGGTCATCGTCTTCGTCTTTAATTGACAAAGAACTACTCAACTCCATTTGTAAGAGGAAGTACACTTAATTTAGCCTCATTAAACCCATCAGCCATTCTGACAGTGAGTTATGGGACTTCATTAATTTGTCTACAACCTTCCTATAAATAAACCTGGAGAAAAAGCCAAATTCCTCCATGAAAAGAACTACAAAAGACAAGCTTGGAGCAAAACGTGTAACCTACTCTCCCAGCAGCCAGACAAGTAGACACAGCCCAATTAGTCTCCAAGGAAATCAGACACTATTTATATAGGGGCTGCTGAAGTACCATTACGAATAGACAGGAGGAGCCTGTGCCTAAACGTACATGTTATTGCCTGAAAAATCATATATTTCACATGGAGACACACTGTGCCAGAGAATTAAATAGAAGCTATAATTTTATTACTTCACTTGTTTCCCCCTTTACAGTGGTCTTTGGGAATTACAATTTCCTCAACTCCTTTTTTTTTTTAAAGTAATACATTTATATTAAAAATGTAAAAAAGGTGTGAAAGGTCGCATTTCCCCCCTTTGGTGCTCCCGAGGGACTGTAGAAGAGGCGGCTACTGCTGCTTCATTAACCCGGGATCTGCGTGTCGTTCAGCTGTGGGGGGCGTGTTCTGAAAAAGTACTCCGCTAAAGCCATCTCCGTCTGCCAGTCCAAACCCAAGAAAGCCTGCATGTTTCTGTTCAGATTATCCAAATTCTGCCTCTGAGACAAGGAGTGTAAAGTGAAATTAATGAAGCCACAACACATGGCTGCCCATTGCTACATGGCCAGTAGAGATGTAGCAATTGGCAGTGACTGTCAAAGAGCCAAATGGATGAGAATGGCCAGCATCCACTGCGCAGATAAGTTCTGATAGGCTGGTCCCGTTGAAGACTTCAAAGAGCCTTTATATATTTTTAAAAACCTCGAAATCAGAAGGGGCATATTTTATTCCTCAGTTTATTTAGAAATGGAGATGAAGAGATTGTTAAAATGATTTTAATTCTTTGTCCAACCATAGTCTGTATAATTCTCCAGAATAAATGGGGAGAGAAAAAAACTCTCACCTCAAATCAGAGATCATGTGCAATCAGAACAAATATTTATTATCACATCTTGAAAGTAGGAGATTCCATGATACAGGAAAGGCACAGAGGATGGAGGGAGAAAGCATGTGGACTACTTTCTGGTGAAGGTTCCACAAGGAGATCCGGTTAGGAGTGTATGCAGGTGATGGGAAGAGGTGGCAGCGAATGAAAGGGAAAAGGTAGGGTACTGCCAGATTGCAGACTGTCTTTGTGCTTTCCTGAAACTTTTGGAATTATTTCTGGAAGTCAGAAGAATTTTTAAGGGGAGAAATGGCATTATCTAAACCATATTTCAGAAGCATAACATTTTGGTGTGCAAGGAAGAGGAAAATATTAGCAACATTTCAGTCCAGTGGGGGCACGCGTTCTTGTAAGGAATGTTATAAATTGCTAAGAGAGCCTGGTTCACCAAACGTTAGCCCTACTGAAAATAAGGAAAAAAATGAAAAAGTTGTATGCAGATGCCATTTGAAGAAAGAGTTAGACTATCAAAGGATGCTAAAAAGTTCTCAAAGCTCTGATCTAAAAAAAAAAAGGTGATTTTAGAATTTGCCACCCTACAACATCCCGGAGATTAATACAATTCCCTAAGAGAACCCAGAAGGGACCCGGTGATCTCAGAGGCACTCTGAGGCTTCTACCTTTCGGATGGAATGCATCCTACAAAGACCCGTCAGATTAGGAGCTATAACCACACGTATGGCGCCAGTGATGCCAAATTCACAAAATCGGCTTACCCGTACATTTTCACATTCTACAAGCTTAGCATCCAGTACAAATAGAAAGGCTAAAGACAACCCTCCGAACGTCTAATTGTTAGACGTTTATGTAAGCTGGGAATTCAGCAGGCCGCCTGGCAGTTTTACAAGGTGAAAAAAATGCTTTACTCAAGATGACAGTTTTTTTGCTTCTACTTTCCTGGTGTGAAATTTCACTAATTATTTGCTGCTGTAAGTGAATTTCACAGTATTAAGAAACCACCTGAACTTAGATTATTATTGTTCGTGTTAAAACTTTCAGAATCACCCTTGAAGTGTTCTTAATTTCCAGCACATTCATTGCATCAGAATGAAACATTAAATTTATTCATGGGACTATAACTAATGGATTGGAAATATCTTATAATTGCCATATCATGTCTAATTCTAAGAAAAACCGTTTCATAACTACGCTTATGGAAGACTCATTTGGTCGCAAGCATTGTTTCAGGCATTTTGCAAATATTATCTTGACTATTCTTCATACTTCCTATGAGGTAGTTACTATTTCTGGATTTTCAGAAAGGCTAAGGCACAGAGAGATAGTTACTTGCCGGTAGCCTAACACATAATAAATGAGAGTCACAATTTGGTCCTTGGCAGTCTGGCTCCAGAAAAAGATTTTATGTGGCTTTGCTCATTTTCCTTTCAAAGCAGATATCATTAAATACCATAGAGTAATGACTGATGCCATGTCTTCGTATGGTTATGAACAAGCTGTTTTCCTATTTCAGTTTTTCCTCTTCAGATGATCTTTTTTTCATTATCAAATGCCTAGCTATGCAATTGATTTGTAGACCTTTGAAGATTTCTGCTTTTGTATCTGATGTGGTATATTAAATGATACATATCCTTAAACCTACTGGTTACAGATGGCTGTATTAATATACACATGCATAGTATATTTTTTAATTCTTGATATATTTTAGAGAATAGTGTCTACATATGAAATTCCACCAATATGTTCTTAGTGTAATTCTTTTGAATGACAATTACTGTAAATAAAAGATCCTTAACAGTGACAGATTACATAAATCCAATGTGTTTACCTTGAAGATTTAAAAAACAAAACGAACTTATTACTAACACTATCATCACCAAAATTAAAAAAAAAAAATAAGAATGAACAAAACTAATTTAGCCTCTAGAGACTTGGCCCAATATAAGTAGTTTTATTCCTATGCTAAAGCAAAGAAAAAAATTAAAACAAGTTCTCAGATTTTTACCAGGTGGACTAAATATCGCATTCCCATCCACTGTCCTCGTTAACGGCTCTGGGGAGCACATTCTTGTTCTTGTTTCTCTTTCAAGGTCTTTGCTTCCATCTTTCTTGCTGGACTTATGGGCTGCTCTATAGAAGTAGTTCAGCAAGTGATAACTTACTAGCTATAGACTTTTAGAATGAACTATACAGTAGCAATTTTTGTTTGGAAAACGGAAATTATGTTTATAAATTGTAATCAGGGACTTCCTAATTAAAAAGAAACAAAAATAAGATTGTGTGTGTGTTTGTGTGTATGTGCGTGCACACACATGTGAGTGTTCGAGTATGTGCAAGTATATATATGTAGGCAAGGCCTTAACTTGAGAATATGTGATATTGATAAATATTTATGCATGTTTTTGTTTTGAACTCAAAATTAATTTTTCATTAAAATAACATTAGATTTCTAGATCAGCCTACTATAAAGCTTATATGTTATAGAGATAAGTAACCTAGATAAAAGATTCTAGGGTTCAAGAACCAAGAGAATGGAAGAAGAGAAAAGTAAGAGTCAAATACAGCACAAGTCAAAATATTGTGACTGGTGAAATTTTCTGTTAGGCTGACATCTCTATTTCTGTCCTTTTCAGCCTTCTGGTGTACATCTATTTATGTGCATAGGAGTGGTCCAATAAATGTAGGAGAATCTTATGAAGCATGAGCATGTAAACATCCTTTCCTTCATTGCAAATGATCACAGATTCTGGAACTAAACTTCTAGGGCTCAAATTCTGGTTCTACCACTAATGAGCTTTGTGACCTTAGGCTACTACCTTAATCACACTCTGTCTTCATTTATCGATCTTCAAAATGAAGACAGTACTAGTAATAAGCTCATAAAGTTTTTAGGAAGATGGGTTGGTGTATTTCAAGCTCTTAGAACAATGACTGACAAAATATATGCAATGTGGAAATTTAGCTATTATTATTGTATTGTTATTACTATTAATTAAAAAACATATATCGAAGCATTATTTTTGTGCTAAACACTGTACAGAGGACAGGCACACAAAATAACAAGAATAGTTCTTGCATCAAATAGTTTTGGAAAAAATGGAGATTGGCTATTTTAAAGATTATCAAATAGGGATACCAGGAGAATACATGGGAAAAAAGTAAAGAAATATATGAATATTTTGACCCAAAAGAATCTGTGTTCAAGATGAACATGACCATCCAGACATTGAAGGGATGGGCAATTAATTATTAGGAATCAAAAGAGCAAGGCATCAGTTTAGATGCTGAGAGAGGAACAAGAGAATGTGGTATCATTAATGATACTCAGCAGACCTTAGAATCCAGTACCCAGGGGAAGGCGTTCAGACAAGCAAGCCATTCGGAAACCAGAGAACAGAGAAAGCAGCTCAGCTTTGGAGAAACTAAAAGCCGATGTGGCAAGGCTGACTCAATGCACTTACTGAACTATTATTTCTAGAAGTTCATTATTCCCTATGACTAGGGACATGTCCCATCTCAGAATCTGAGCACTGTTTAGAATTGGAAGAACTCAGAAAAATCACAATTGACATGAGAGAACC
>PVKZ01008975.1:0-13067 GCA_004027375.1 Macroglossus sobrinus
CTTCTGCTGACTTTAGACTTTATTTTTTTTCTAGTTTTTAAAGATAAAGCATTAAGTTGTTTATTTAAATTCATTCTTGTTTTTGGAGGTAGGCCTGTAATGATACGAACTTTCTTCTTATGACCACTTTGCCATGTCCCAAAAGTTTCAATATGTTGTATTATCATTATCATTTGTTTCTATGTATCTCTTAATCTCTCTTTTTATTTCTTCTCTGACCCAGTTATTCTTCACTAGCATGTTGCTTAATCTCCAGGTATTTGTGGTTCTTACTGCTTTCTTTTTTACAGTTGATCTCTAGTTTCAAAGCATTATGATGAGAGAATATGGTTGGTATGATTTCAACCCTCTTATATTTGTTGAGGCTATGTGTCCCAGTATGCGGTCAATCCTTTAGAATGTTCCATGTGCACTAGAGAAGAATGTATAAGCGGCTGTTTAGGGATGGAAAGCTCTGTAAATGTCAATTACATCCAATTGGTCTAATGTGTCATTTAAGGATGTTATTTCCTTATTAACTTTCTGTGAGCATGATCTGTCTATATCTGACTGTGAGGCATTTAGGTCCCCTACTATGATAGTGTTTTGGTCTGTTTCTCCCTTTAGTTCTGTTAGTAATTGCTTTATATATTTTGGGGCTCTCTAATTGAGAGCATAGGTATTAATAAGCATTATGTCTTTGTGGTACATGATTCTCTTTATCATTATGAAGTGTCCCTTGTATCTTTCTTTACCATTTTTATTTTGAATTCTATTCCATTCGATGTTAGTACCACTACTCCCACTTTTCTCTGAATGCCATTTGGGTGAAACATCATTTTCCACCCTTTCACTTTGAGTCTATATTTGTCTTGGGAGCTGAGATGTGTCTCCTGAAGGCAGCATGTGGTTGAGTTTTGTTTTTTGATCCATTCTGCAACTCTATGCTTTTTTATTGATGACTTCAGTCTATTTACATTTAGAGTGATTACTGAAATATAAGGGTTTTTTATAGCCATTTTCTCTTTTGCTTTCTGGTACCTGGTGTTTTCATTGCTTCCTTGTTAGGATAGTTATAGATAGATAGATAGATAGATAGATAGATAGATAGATAGATAGATAATCTTATCTCCATTCCCCCTCATGATTTTGGATCTTTGAATTCTCTCCTCTCCTTTTCAGTCATTGTTATCTCAATTTGTCTCTATGAATACTGAATGTTCACTACTATTTTCCTATAGTAATTCTCTTTTTTATGTTTAAGCTTATAATGCCCTGTTCTTAGTAAGGGTTGCAGTCTTCTGCTTCTATCAGCCTGCTAGTCACCTTACTCCTAATTATGGGGGGGGAGGGGTTTGTCATTTTGTTTTAGGTTAGCTGCCCCCCTCAGTATTTCATGTAGTGCAGACCTCATATGGAGAATTCCAATTTTGTATGTCTGGAAAGGTCTTAATTTTTTTCTAATCTAAAGGAGAGCTTAGGTGGATACATTACTCTAGGCTGGTAGTTCCTTTCATTTAATAGCTTAAATATTTAATTCCATTCCTTTCTGACTTGTAAGGTTTACAATGAGAAGTCCAATGATAATCTAATGAGTTTTCCTTTATAAGTTACCATCTTCTTTTCCCTGGCTGCCTTGAGAATTCTATCTTTGTAGTTAATTTTAGATAGCTTTAATACAATTTGTCTTGGTGAAGGCCTTTTTGGTTTGAGATAATTGGGTGTTCTATTGACTGCTTGAATTCCAAGATCCAGCTCATTCTTTAGATTAGAGAAATTCTCGACCACCTTTTGCCTGAAAATGCTTTCTAGTCCCTGTTCCTTTTCCTCGCCTTTCATAATTCTCATTATTCTTATGGGGCCTCACCTGGTGCTATCAGCTTGTTCTTGTATTTCTCTTTCATTGTTTTTCTTTCTTCAGTTTCTCTCTTCTTCCTTCTGCTTTATTTCTAGATTTCTGTCTTCAATATTATTAATCTTTTTCTCCATTTGGTTGACTCTTGTTTCCAAGCTTACTATTTTATTTTTCAACTCTTGCAGTGTATTTTTTATCTCAGAAGATCTGTTCTTTTTGAGGATTTCAATCTCTTTGCTCTGCTCATCTAGTTGTTTTTTCAATTCCAGAAATTGATATGACTCGTTTCAGAACTCACTGAGTTTTTTCAGAAGTACCAGTCTGAATTCTCTTTCATTTAAATTGCATATTTCTATGTTTGTAAGCTTTTTTTCTGGAGATTTTTTTCTTTCTTTCTGAGATGCCTTGTCACTTTGGTTTTTCGTGGTGTTTAATGAACTATTTCTCTGCCTGGGTGTTACTATTTTTTCCAAAAAGAAGATTTTATTGTAAAAAGGTCTCTCTTTAGCCTGTTGCACGAAGTTTTTCTTCTGGTTTCCAGTAGGTGATATCTAAGCCTCTTGAATCTCTGCTTTATATAAAGCCTTAATAATGTCATTTTTTTTCTTATAGATGTTTAATCATGCTCGCTACCCACAGTCTCAGTTGCTGTCAGCGTTAGTGATAGTTTTGGTAGCATTTGCTCAGATTCCCCTGGTGCTTCATGGTGTTTGGTCTAAGAAGGTATGGGAACAGTGTACCTTTAGTTTGGGGGTTGAGAGCTGTGGCTCAGCCTCGGTTTTGCAACCAAGGCTGGTAAAAGTCAACTCTTTTTTCTCTGCCATCCTCCTTCTTTCCTTTCTGCCTTGATGACTGGGCCCTGCCATCATTCTCATGGAGCTCACTTAACTCCCAGGCAGGGCTATTCGAGGAAGTTCTGCTCATTCTCTCTTCCCCCTCCTCCTACAGGTAGCTCCAGTGGCTGTGAGAGGCAACTTCTTTATTTGTTCAGGTTCACCTCCCACCACACAGGGTTCTGGCCTGTGTTTTGTGGAGAGAGATTTGGGGACATTTCTCACTCCTCCGTGTTACTCCAAAGTCCCTATTTATTTTTTATTAAATTAAAAAAGAGATTTGATGTCTTCTAAAATTTAGGTGGTGGGTACTTAAACTTCTGTTATACTTTCTCTTTACTTTTCTGTATGTTTTAAATAATTTGTAATTAAATATAAAATTGAAAATCCATGAAAGGAGAAAGAGAAGAGGCAGCCTGGAAGAGACAGCTGCCATTTTCTTAGTGGCACAAATCAAGATTTCTAAGTGAGGACACACACAGTGAAGGGATGGCAAGTTTCTTCTTGCATTCTTCCAGCAGCCTCTGCTCCTAAAGCCAAGCCTGTGTGTCTCTTTCTCTGCCCAGTGCCACCTCCCTTAGAGTCAGCAAGACTTCTACCAGATTTTAGCATTGGGTTTTCCTTAAGCCTTAGTTTTAGGTGGTGTTGCCAGTTTTTCTCTTTTACTGCGACTTAATTTTAGAAGGAATCTAAGATAAACAACATTAGCTGCTGGTAATACTTGTAGACATCGTTTTAGACTGGAACTCACAAGCAGTGTAAATAAATCAGTTTGTGTTAAGTAAGGTTCTTAAGACATTGTATCATAACTTACCTGTTTTCTGTTCTCTTCCTTACTATATTGTAAGTTCTGCTGGAACAGAAAGTATTTTTTACTTATATCATTTATCTGTGTATTTTGCATCTGACAAAGTGCCTGACATTAATCAAAGCAAACACCTGTTCAAGATGTAGTGAAAATTTAGAAGTACAGAACACTGCACAGTAAGGAGACTATAGGACAATAATTTTGAGAAAAGCTGTATCTTATAATGAAACTCATTTACTGCAAATTAGGACCTTTTTGACAATACATTTATTTTGTATATAATCAATAATAAGACATAAGTATTATTCTATAATGCATGCATATAGGGAGTTTATAAATCATAATATGTTTTAGATGAAGTATATTTTGCCCATTGATCTAATCTTTTCCACTGAAGGCTTTCTAGCTACTACCTTTTTCTTGCTTTTGTTTTAGTTTATTTACTTTCCTAAATTTCAAACTAATGGAAACCTGGTAAAATAATATAAGCATCTATATAATCTTTGTCTAGGTTAAGTCCCTTTATAGCTATTTTGCCCTATTTAGGATTCAATCAGTAAATTACATATTACATTTGGTTGTCATGGACCCTTAGTCTCTTTTAATTTAGAAATAACTTCCTTCTCAACATACTTTTTTTGTACTTTGTGGCATCAGCATTTTTGAAGAGTCCAAATGATTTATGTTGGAAAATATAACTTTCTCCATATTTATCTGTTAGCTTCCTCACTTTTAAATGCAAATCAAACATTTTTCGAAAAAATGCTACTTAGGTGATATATGTCCCAAAAGGTGTGTATGTCATTGCAGGAAATATATATCAGTTTTTTCTGATATGAATGATGTTAAATTTGGTCACTTAGCTAAGGTAGTATGACCAAATCACTCCTGTAAAGATATTGTTTTCTGTTTGTAATTAAAAAGTTGTCTGTAGAGTGATGCTGAGACTAAATATTCTGTTATTTCAATTAATTTAGTGTCCATTGATGAATCCTGCCTCCATCATCATACAGGTTTTACAAAATAAAATTTTTCTATCAGTTATTCTAAGTTTATTAGCTGACATTTTTTATAAAGAAAAGTTTTCCCTCCATACTACCTTTATTTTATCATGTATACTCACAGATTTTATTTCTGCCTTCAACATATTATAATCTAATACTGTTATCATGATTTTGATGCTCAGAATGTTTCCTATTTAGCCAGTGGGAAGTTCTGAATCATTTTGATGCACCTCTATCATCTTTTGAGCACTTCTTTGTTTTTTGATCCAAAAACATATTATAGGCTCTCCTTTTACTTTCCCTTTTCCAGACTTGGAAACAGCCTTTATTCTAAGGATTCTGATTCCTTTTACTGGCAATGATACTAGGTACTAAGACTTGAGTGCAATACATGTGCTCATTGCTACTGATCTGTAGCCAAAATAGGTCTCTGACCCATCTCCACTGCCTCCACTCTACTCCACTGCAATAACCTCCAGTTAGTCTTCTGACAAGCAGTTTGGCTTCCCTTTGCCAGTTCTTCCCACTGCAATCAGAGTAATCTTTCCCAAATACAAATCTATTTCTGTCATACCCAGAGAACAAGCATGTGTGTGCATGCACACATTCATGCACTTCATGACATGCTTAAAACCATTTGGTTGTAGAATAAACACCAAAATCATTAGCATGATCAAAAAGACTCCACATGACATCTTCTTTCCCTAGAACTTAATCACATGTTACCTCAGCCCTAAACCAATTTGACTGGTATCTTTATAAGAAGAAGAAATTTAGATACACATACTTGCGGAAAGGTGATGTGAAGACAAGGGAGAATATGGCCATGCAGAAGCCAAGGAGCAAGGCCTGGAACAAATCCTTTTCTCACAGTCCTCAGAAGAAACCCTATTAATACTGTGATCTTGGATTTCCAGCCTCCAGAACTGTGCAAAAATACATTTTTTTGTTTAAGACATCCAGTGTGTCATACTTTATTACAGCAGCCCTAACAGTTTCATGCGCTGCTTTTCTGTCTTTTTAGCTCACTAGCATTTTGCACAGAGAATTGCACACCACGTGTTTCTTTATGTAAATTGAAAAATTCACCATGTTATAGTTGTAATCCCAATTAGAATGTAAATAACTTGGGTTTCAAAATCAGAACTGAGTTCAAATTCTACCGTCTAATTAGCTGAGTGACTTTGGGAAAGAAAGTAAGTCTTAGGTTAAAGATGAGGATAATAATAATCTAACTCATAAGAGTAATTTGATCACTAAATAAGACACTATGTATAAAGTATTCAATATAGCACTTGAAAAATAATAATCACTCAATAAATAGTAACTATTACTGCTGCTATAATTGCTGTATTATATATGTAATAAAAAATATGATGAGACAAGATGGAGAAATATATAGAAGTATGTTTTAGTCATCCAGTGTATGGTAGATAACTTAAAATACATTGTACATTACTTCAACATCTTAATTATAAGTTAACTGACGAACATACTAAGTTCCTCTAAAGAAAAATGTCTCTTTGCTGTGTACTAAAATACTTTATGGGAATCTTCCTGCATTTTAGCTCTCACAACCAAAAATCATTACAAAGAGACATAGCCCCCAGGATGAGACAAGATCAACTATCCAGGCTGCTCCCCAGATTGACAGGCTATTAAGTTTCAGCTTCAGAAGGAGATTTGTCCAGGAATAGTGCTCTGAAAAACCAAAACAATCTCAGATAGCATTAAGAAAGGACAGGGCTAAACTGGAGAAAGTAGATCTAAGCACCTAAATAACACTGTTACTCTCTTATAGAAAATGACATTTTTATACCTGCATCATTTTAGTGTTTGGATATAAAATTTCACATAAAATAAAAGCAGTGAAATATGTGTGTTAAAGTGAGAATATTCAATCTAGAAGATGCTGTGTTTTTACTGTTTTTACTGAACACACACACAATAAATCAGGGCCCCTCGTGTCTTAAAGTACAACAAGGAAATGTAGATCAAGTCTGGTAACATGTGACATCAATGACCCTCACTTAAGCAGAGAAGCAACAGAAAGAAAGAGAGGGACAAAGAAGGGCCAACTATAAAATGAAGAGACTCACTGGCCTCAGCCAACTCCTGCGACAAACTGAGGTTGAAATTTTAAGTTTAAGAAGCACAGTCTGTCCTCTTAGCAAACTTCAAGTATATAATTCAGTATTATTAACTATCTCATCACTATGCTATATATTAGATGTCTGAACTTATTTATTTTGCATAACTAAAACTTTGTACCCTTTGACCATCTCCTCATTCCATCCCTGCCCCCAACCAACCTACCCATTCCTAGTAACCACTATTCTACTCTTGACTTCTATGAGTTTGACTACTTTAGATTCCATGTATAAGTGAGATTATCTCAATAAAACTTTTTTTAAAAAAAGAAGCACAATATGATCCTGCCATCTTAGTTTGCAAACACAGACATTGGTAACAAATTATCTTTTTTCTTTTATTCTTTAAAACTACAGGTCCAACCTAACAGGCCAAATTTTCCTATAACTAATCAAGAAAATGCTCTAAATTCAATTCGGATAACAAGATTTGGCATGCAGTCCTCACAACATTATTGAAGATATAACTCCTATTTGAAATACTGCAAATCAAAATTATTCTTACTCTTGCAAATAAGATATCTCCCCATCTCAAGGTAGTCTTCCAGTCTGCAAGTCTATGGGTACAAAATCTTCAGAGTATCTTAAGACCAATGAATACCTGAATGCCCTTTCTCACCCAGCAGGACAAAGCACCTACTTCTATGAACATTCCATATCCCAAATTACTTTACTTTCTCAGGATTGCCACATCCTATCACCAAATTATCCCCATAATTTTTATCCCCAACAAAGCAACTCCACACCCATCTCTGTAAGCCATTTACCACCAGATGAAACACCAGTAGCATTCCCACCATTGTTTCCAATCAAGGTCCTCTGAAATTTGGGAGATTAGAAAAAAGAATGAGGAAGATCTTCAAGGATCTTTCAACTGGAAATTTTATTACCTTCTAATTGTTATATTTAGAGAATAGTACTCTGTGATTAAAAATAAATGAAATATGGTTAACATTTTAAAATAGACACAACTTTACCTCTTCATTGACATTCTCTTTGATAAAGATGTGCATTCATTTTTTTTTTTAAGAAAGCCATGTCTTGTGACTGATTTCTGAGAAAATGTTGTATTACAAACCCCAGGTGTGACACAGGCCCACTAATGATATCAGAGTATAAAGCAGTCACAACCCTTCCATTAAACTTTGAGCAATCACAATACTAGTCACTGTTGATGCTGAAAGAAAAACATTTTCTAGAGAAACAAAGACCATTTATGAAAATGTTTGAATTGCTGTTCAGTAAACAGAGACATTTGAGAAGAGTCAGCTGTAAACTGAAAAGCTTGTATGAGGGAGTGGGTAATAAAAGACAGCAAGTAGCAGAAGGTTTTTATAACCTAAAAGTAGACAATTTGTACACATTGTGTCTATTATCATATATGTTTCTACAATCCACTGAGGTAATCTCTTTTCTGAAAATGAATACTGAGTTGTGGATACCTAACAACATCATTTGTAATAGCTATAATTACTCATTTAATTTATAGTATTTCCTTTGATCATCATTTAAAAATTGTTTACTAAATTAAAGATATATCCATCAAGTATAGCAAATACATTTGTTGGCCTGCCTTTCATCCCCACAGTTCACCTCTGTTTCCAGTTACAGTTGAGATAGACTAGTTTACACAAGCTACCGACATTCCATCTTAAGCATGTGCACTTCTACATCAAGACCTTCTCAAAGCCAAGGAGTTTATTCAGCCCAGGAGCATAGAAGTTAAAAGCCCAGAGGCACACAATCAGTGGAGTGTGGGGACTGGCAGAGACGTTCCTGACCTCCTGTTCTTTAGATCAACAATACCAGGAGGCATTCTGTATGTTTCTCAGAGGTTCTTGCAAAATTGTGCCAGCCTCAACTTCAATGACGCATCATAATATAGGCTCCTTCTCTTTTTTTTTTTTTGCTCATTCTCTGTGTTCCTTTACTACTGCTTCCTGGGCTCCCCTTCCAATTAAAGTGCCTGCTCTCAACTTCTAATCTCAGGCTCTGCTTTGGGGAGAACATAAAGACATCAAATAGCTTATATAGTGAAATGTAATCATCTAATCATTAAACAGCTATCTGTTTAACACTTATTAAGTACCAAGCACTGTTCAAGGGCACTGGTAACACTGCTCAAGTAACTGGCTGTTAAAAATATCAATTTCCTGGTACTATATTTGTAAAGCACACGGAACTGTGCCTAATACATGTTAAGTTGTATGTCTCTATTAAACAAATAGATAAAGATATTAAATTCTAAGTTTCTACTGATTATATCTCAATGTTTAAACCATCTCTCAATTTTGCAATAAATTCTGATAGTTTTTTAATTATGCTTTTTATTTTAAGATAATTATATACTCAATGTAGTTCTAAGAAATAATAACAGAAAGATCCCCTGTACTCTTTATCTGGGTACCTTAATTTTAATTTCAGTGCTTATCAAAATAATTCAAATCAATTTCTGTATCTCTCGGTAGGGCTAGAAAACAGGGTGGGTCCAGTGTTTTTTTGCTGAGGTAAAATTTTTATAAAATTAACCATTTTAAAGTACAGTGGCCTTGTACACCCATATCAAATTCCAAAACATTTTATCGACCCCAAAGTAAACTCCACTCCCAGTAAGCTGACACTCCCCCATTCTTCCCTTCTCCTGGTTTCTGGCAACCACCAATCTGCTTTCAGTCTCTATGGATTTTACCTATTCTGAATATTTCATATAAAGTAAACTATACATTATATGACCTTCCATGTCTGGTTTCTTTCACTTACCACAATGTTTTTGAGATTCATTCACATTATAGCAGATGTAGATACTTCATTCCTTTATATTGCTGAATAATAATCCATTGTATGTATATATCATATTTGATTACCCATTTATCCATTAATGGATATTTTGGTTGTTTCCAGCTTTGGCTGTAATAAATAGTACTGCTGTGAAGATTGCTATACAAGTATTTGTTTAAGTACCTGTTTTCAATTTTGGGTGGGGTGGTAGGCTATACCTAAGAGTGGAATTGCTGGATCATATGGTAATTCTATTTTTAACTTTTTAAGGAACCACCAAATGATTGTCAAGAGTGATTGCAACATTTTACTTTCCTAATAGAAGTATACAAGGGTTCCAATTTTATTTTACCATGTGGTTATCCAGTTGCCTAGTATCATTTGTTGAAGAGAATGTCCATTTCCTATATAATGGTCTTGATACTCAGGTAGAAAATCAACTAACCATATATGTGAGGGGTTATTTCTGAGCTTTTTATCCTATTTTATTATTCTTTATATCTATCTTTATGTCAGTACTAAAGTTTTGTTTACTATAGTTTTCTTGGTAAATTTTAAAATTGAGAGGTGGGAGCCCTTTAACTTAATTTTTTCAAAATTATTTGACTGCTGCAAGTGCCATATGAATTTGAGAATTGGTCTATTTATTTCTGAAATAAAGGGGGAACATTGGAATTTTAATAGAGATTACACTGAATCTGTAGATTATTTTGGGTAATATTATCATTTTATCAATATTAAGTTTTTTAATCATTAATATAGAATGTCTTTTCATTTATTTAGATCTTAATTTCTTTCAGCAATATTTTGTAGTTTTCAGTGTACAAGTCTTTCATCTCTTTGGTTAAATTTATTTCTACATATTTCATTCTTTTGGATGCTACTTTTTTTAATTAGAGGTCTTTTATATTTTTACACTTATGCTACAAATTCACAGGGAATGGGTTCCAGCAGCTCAGGCTCGTTTCCATTGGTTCTCACAGTGTGCTTCTCTGGGTGGAGCAAGCTGGTGTTTGAGTTGAACCCAGGCATCTTTCTCTTTGGTTTTCTTCTTTTTTTAATCATTTTCTTTCACGCATTACATAAAGCTATCTTGGGTCTTGGAGTACTAAATATGCTCAATACATACATTAATTCTTGGTAAGAATCTTGCCCTTAACTTGTTTTTTTACAACAATACCAACTGCATGCTGGTAACATTCCAGTTTTGCCATGGTAACGTTTGTGTTACTAGAAGATGGCAGTTTCAGCTGAAAAAGCTTTTGGATGCTATTTTAAATAAAATAGTTTTCTTAATTTTATTTTTGTATATGTGTACTCCTTAGGATTTTCTATGTATAACATCATATCACCTGTGAATAGGAATATGTTTACTTCTTTATTTTCTGTTTGGGTGCCTTTGTTTCTTTTTCTCACCTAATTGCTCTGCTTAGAAGTTCCAGTATAATACTGAACAGAAGTTGCAAAAGTGGGTATCTTTGTCTTGTCTCTGATCTTAGGGGGAAGGCCTTCAGTTTCTAACCATTGAGTATGGTGTTGGCAGTGGGCTTTTCATATTTGCTTTTTGTGAGATTGAGGAAGTTTCCTTCCTCCTAATTTTTTAAAGTCTTTTTTAATCATGAAATGTGTTAATTTTTTCAGTTTATTTCTTCTTAAATTGAGATGACTGTGCAATTTTTTCCCTTCATTATGTTAATATGGTGTATTACATTGATTGTCATACATTGAGCCACACTTGAATACTGAGAGAATAAATTCCATTTTGTCATGGTGTATTACCCTTCTAATATGCTGCTTCATTCAATTTTTTTGAGAGTTTTTCATCTATATTGATAATGAGTATGAGGGTAATTTTTTATTTAAAGCAAGCCTCTTTTAGGTAGGATATAGTTAGATAATGCCTTTTTAATCCATTCTGCCAATCTTTCCCTTTTAATTAGAGAGTTACTCCACCTACATACGAGGTAATTACTGATAAAGAAGGACTTCTTCCATCTTACTATATGTTTTAAATGTCATATCTTTTTACCTTTAATTCCTTCATTGTTGCTTTCTTTTTTGTTTAATTGATTTTTATAGTGTAGCATCTTTATTCTTTTCTCATTTTATTTTCTATATATATTTTTAAGTTATTTTCTTACTGATTATTTTCTTTTTCTATAACTATACTCCTATACATCTCCATCTCTTCCCTTTTGTGACATCGTCATCACACATTACATCTTTATATGTTTTTATCCATTGACATAAATTTATAATTTATGTTTCATGCATTTGTCTTTTAAGTCATATAGAAAGAAAGAAAAGGGAGTTAAAAATCAAATATACAAAAAACAATTATATTACCTCTTGGATTTACCCACATGGTTAACTTTAGCAGTGTTTCCCATTTCTCTGTGTGGCTTCAAGTTACTGTCAAGTGTTCTTTTATTTCCCCCTGAAGGACTCCCTTTACCATTTCAGTAGAGCAGGTTAACTAGTGATGAACTACCTCAGTTTTTGTTTAGCTGGAAATGTCTTAATTACTCCTTTATTTTTGAAAAATGGTTTTGCTAGATATAGAATTCTTGGCTAACAAAATAGTTTAGCTCTTTAAGTATGGTATTCTATTGCTTCTGAATTCCGTGGTTTCTGAGGAGAAATTAGCTGTTAATTTTATTGATGATCTTTTACATAATAAGTAGCCTATCTCACTTCTTTCAAGACTCTGTTTTTGGCTTTCAAAACATTTTGATTATAATGTGTCTCAGTGTAGTTTTATTTATCCTCCTTGGAGTTTGTTGAGTTTTATAGATTTGTAGACTTATATATTTTATCAAATTTAAGATGTTTGGGGCTATTATTACATTTAATGATCTTTTTTTTTCCCCTCTTTCTATGTCCCCTCTCTTTTTGAGATTCCTAACATATTTATGTTGGTAGACTTGATGGTCTCTAATGGGTTTTTTGTTATTCATTCTTTTTTCTTCTCCTTAACCTGGATAATTTCAACTAATATATTTTCAAGCTTACTGATTCTTCCACCTGCTCAAATATGCTGCTAAAACCTACTACAGAAATTTTCATTTCTATTACTGTACATATCAGCACCAGAATTTATGTAGGGTTCCTTTTTATAATTTCTTTATCTTTATTGATATTCTCTATTTATTAAGACATCATTTTGCTGGTTTTCTATATCTTGTTGTCCATGGTTTCCTTTAGCTCTTTAGACATGTTTATGACAGTAAATTGAAAAATCTTTATCTTAAAAGTTTCATATATGTGCTTCCTTATGATCAGCTTCTATTAATTTCTGTGAATAAGTCATATTTTTGTTCCTTTGCATATTTCATAATATTTTTTAAAAACTAGACATGTTGAATATTATAACTCTGAAAATCAGATGTTTTCCCCATTCTTGAGCACTTTATTTTATTTTATTTTTTCTTGCTGTAGGTTGTAGTAGTTTGTTTCCATTATTTTTCTAAACTATCTTTATAAGGTCTGTATTATTTGAAGGGTATAGTCTCTGCAATCTCTGACCCTTTGGCTTGCAGTCAGCTAGTACTGACAGAGATTCTCTTAACGACTGGATTTTAAAAAAAATAAAGGAAAGGAGACAAAAGAAAAGGAAAGGAAGGGAAGGGAAGGGAAGGGAAGGGAAGGGAAGGGAAGGGA
>PVKZ01008976.1:0-13048 GCA_004027375.1 Macroglossus sobrinus
AAGTCTGTGCAGGGGATGGGGGTGGGGGGAGCCCGGTGACGCCTGGGGCACGGGGTCCATGTGGGGGATGGGGGTGGGGGGAGCCCAGTGACGCCTGGGGGTGATGCCGGGGTCACGAAGTCTGTGCAGGGGATGGGGGTGGGGGGAGCCCGGTGACGCCTGGGTCACGGGGTCCGTGCCAGGGACGGGGAGCTGGCGCCCAGGTGGGGCCCCATGGGCGGCCTCCCCCTCCCCAGGGCAGTGCGCCAGGGCTGGCAGGCGGAGCTGACCTGCTCAGGCACCAGGCCCCCAGCAGCGCCCGGCGGGAGAGGGGCCCGGCCTCCCCCGCACCCCAGGGCAGGCTGGCGGGAGGGGAGGAAGAGAGTGTGATTTAACATGACAGGCTGTTTACTTTGGCCACCAAAGAGAAAGGTCTCCTTTCAACAGATTTCAAAGTCAGCCGGTCCACGACCACAGGGGAAGCGGAGGGGATTTGAAAACGGGGGGCGGTGTGGGAGATGGGGGGCGCGGGGCGAGGAGCAGGAGGGGCATTGTTCTGGCAGGGGGGGGCATGAGCCCTGGGCCTCCCAGAGGGGCCCCCAGAAAGGGGGTGGGGTGCGGAGCCAGGGGGTGAGGGGGCAAGTGGGCCCATCCCAGGGAAGCGGAGGGGCCGTCCCCGTCCCAGGCCGGGCCGGCGGCGTCACCATGGAGACGGTAACATTCTTCACGGCCTTTCAACTGGAGGAACGTCCAGGGCTCTGCGCCCTGCCCGCGTCCACACGCGTGTGTGTGTGTGTGTTTGTGTGTGTGCGCACACGCATGCGAGCCCGCGCACGCCCCACGCACTCACGCACCTGTGCACGGAAGTGTGCACGCGAAGCCACTGCGCGCACACACACGCACACGACAGCACGCACACGTGTGCAAGCACCCGGACACCGTGAGGTGCACACGTGTGTGCGATGGGCAAGCAGCGTGTGCAGCTCCACGTTACCGGCACTTCTGCACACGCGTGCAGATGCACACGCCGCACGCTCGCGACGCTGCATGCACGCACGCGGGGACAGCGCGCACACGCGTGCCCACACGTGCACACACACACACACAGACGTGCCCCTTGCAGGCACCCCGCCCCGCGTCCCCCCGCTGCCCTCCTCCGCTCCTGCAGAGCCCGCGGCCGCCCCCCTGCAGGGGGTTTCAAAAGAGGCTGTTTATATAATTTCTAGTAAAGAAATAATTATTATAATCACATTAAGCGATTTGGCTGTAAAATTCCTGTAAAAGGGACGGCTGTTCTCGGAGGCGGCGGGGGCGGGGCGGGGCGGGGGGGGGAGGGGCGCCCCGTTTGTTTTTCTTGTTTTCATCTCCTCGTTCTGGGAAGTGAAAACAGCCCCTCGCTGATGGATAGCCCCTCTGCCGGTCCACGACCTTCTGGGTGGGTTTCTGCTGAGCTCAGCGGAAAAAGCTCGCAGGCCTGTGGCTCCCACATGTGGGGGGCGGGAGCGGGGTGCAGGGGGGCGCCGGGGCCCTTCCCGAAAACAGAACAACAATAACAGCGGCAGGCGCGGGAGGCAGGCCAGGCCAGGGGCCTGGACAGCGTCCCCCCCGCCCACGCGGCCAGCGGAGCGGGCTGTGCCCTTGCAGCGGGCGTGTGGCACGGCGTGGGGTCCCCGTGGCTCCGCGCCCCGCTGGCCCCTCCACCCCCTCCTCAGGGACACGAGAGTGGGGGGCGGGAGACCAGGAGCGCTGGCCCCACCCCACAGCCTGGGCACCGGGTCTGCACGGCCCCCCAGATCCCCCCACCGGGGGCCCAGGGCGAGTAAGGCCCTGACCCCACCCACCCCTCGGCCGGGGCACAGCCCCAGCATACGGGGCCTGGTTCTAGTGAGGGTGGGGGATCCCTCCGAGTCCCACCCTGGTCCCAGAGCAGGTTGGGGGATGAGGATTTGCACCCACAGCCCCTCTCCCCCAGCAGCGGGCTGGATGCGGGGGCCGGGGATCGAGATGCCCGCTGCCCAGCCCCGTCTCACCGAGGCCCGCGGCTGTGCAGAGGGGCCTGGAGCCAGGGCCGCCGACGCTGCTGCCCCACCGGGGTCAGACGGACCCCCGGGCCGCACCCGTGTTGCAGGACGGGAGTGGGCACCGGGGGACAAGTGGCGAGGGCCGTCGGGCAGTGACGGCGGGACCTGGGTGGGGCTGTGGGAGATGTGTGGGCAGAGCGGGGTCCCGTGCAGCCCGTGCGTCCCTGGGGTCCGAGCAGAGAGCACGGGGCAGGACCAGGGCCAGGAGAAGTCAGGGTGCCACCTGCCTGGGCTCGGGGGAAACCACGGGGTGGCAAAGCCAGGCTGTGAGCCCTCGGGGAGCCGGGGCTGGGGACACAGCACTGCCTGACCAGAGCCCGAGGCTGCACACTGCCTGTGGCCGTCCCGGGAGCCACGGTGGCCCTGCCCGCCTGGCCCCTGCCTCTGCCCCCAACCCTCCAGCCCCTGCCCCTGCCCCCGCCCCTCCATCCATGGCCCCCTGCCCTGCCCCCGCCCCTCCATCCGTGGCCCCAGCTGCGTGCTCCCCCCCAGGCGGAGAGGCTGCGGACCCAGCTGGCCGAGGCGCAGGCCGCGCTGGCCGCGCTGCGCAGGGGCCTGCAGGGCAGCGAGGAGAGCCGGGCGGGGCTGCACAGGGAGGCGCTGGAGGTCCGCCGGGCGCTGGGCGACGCGGCCAGCGAGAGGGACGTGCTGCGGCGCTCCAACGCCCAGCTGCGGGCCGCCGTGCGGCGCGCCGAGCGTGACAAGGCCAGGTACGGCGGCCGCCCCGCCCGCGCGGCTGTGGGGGGCCCCCCCCTGGCCCCGGGGCACCCCCGCTGCGGCGAGGACCCAGGGGCAGGCCGAGGCGGGTCGGGCAGCGGTGGGGGGCGCACCGGGCAGTCCCGGGGGCCAGACGTCCAGACGCTGCCGGTGTCGGCCTCGGGGAGGGCGGGCGCGGCCTGGACAGGGAAGGCCCTGTCCCCGCCCTCGGGAGTCCCCGTGCAGCGCCCGGGGCGCCCCCGGCCCGGCCCGTGACGCTCTGCTCAGCTTTCAGCGGTGCAAGGAGGAGAGGGAGCAGAGGGTGCTGGTTCTGGAGGAGGCCCGGGCGGCGGCCCAGCGCGAGGCGGGCGTGCTGCGGGCCCGCACGCGGGCGGCCGAGCAGGCCCAGGGCGACGCGCAGCGGGAGCTGCAGGAGCTGCGCAGACAGGTGGCCCGCGCCCCGCGGGGTTCTGGCTGGGGCCGGGTCGGGGTACGGGGTGCACGGGGGGCCCAGCCCGAGCCCACCCGGGGCCCTCGCGGGTCCACCGACGAGCCCGTGGGAGGAGCGTCCGCGGAGCTGCCTCTGCCCGGTGGTTCGCACGCGTCGCCTCATGGCCCCCCCCCCCGTGCGGAAGGTTCTAGAACCTTCCTTTCCAGATGGGGCACACCGCGCCCCGGGTCCACCCCCCTGACGTGGCCCACGCTCCCTGGCCGGGGCCCCCAACCCTGGCCGGCGTCTGCCTCTGGGCTCGCGCCCGGGCCGGCGGGGAGGCGGCAGGTGTGCCGTGGGGTGGCGGAGGGCGGGGCCCGAGGGTGTGGTCACGGGCCCCTCTCCAGCCCGGGAGGTAGCCTGAGCCCCCGGAGCGCGTCAGCCGAGGGCCTGGGAGGCGGGTGCGGGGCTGCCCCGGCCACGCCCTCAGTGCCGCCCCCGCGCCCCCAGGTCCGGACGCTGGAGGCCGAGGGGCAGAGGAGGAGCCGGGAGGTGGACGGGCTGCAGGCCGTGCAGCAGAGCCAGCAGGAGGCCCTGGAGCGGCGGGGGCTGGCGGAGGCGGCGGCCGCCGGGGAGGAGGTAGGGCCGAGGGGCCTCTGCGGGGGGCGAGGTGTCCACTGCTGCCCGGGCCTCAGCATCGGGGGCCCCGCCCAGGTCTGGCCGCCCTGCCACCGCCCCGCACGGCCCCAGGCCGCCAGGCGGAGGGGGCCTCGGCCGGCTGGTCCGGCTCCAGTGAAGGACAGAGTCTCACCCAGGTGAAGGGGGCTCTGAGCCTGGGGCCAGGCGGGGGTCCCCCAAAACGGCCAGTCCCTCACGGAGCAGCCGTGTGGGGCACCCACCACGCCTAGGCAGCAGGGCTCACGTTCCGTGGTCCGGGGGACCCACGCGCCCTCCCAGCCCCCCACGGGTGAGCCGGTGGGTCACTGCAGCCACCAGGGAGGCAGGCGTGAGGGGCAGGGTGGCCTGGGCCAGGCCGCGCCCCCCAGGGCTTACGGCGTGTCAGGGGCTCGCCCCCAGGCCGTGCACCTCTGGGGGTGGCAGTGTCCCCCGTAGCCCCCTGTTCACGCACAGGCATTTAGGGGCGCCTCTTGCGAGTGGCAGGCTGCGGGGTGCAAGTCAGGCTGGACCAGGGTCCCTGCAGCACACGGGGTGGCAGCAGCAGAGGGACAGCTGGGGTGGGGACGGCCCCTCGGCACCTGGGCTCAGCTGCCCGGAGGAGGGGCCGTGGCCCCGCAGCGGGTCCGTGGGGGGAGGGGCTGCGAGGGGCTGGAGGGAGGTGAGGAGGAAGCAGGGCGCCCTGGGCTGCGGGCGGCGGGAGCGTGTCACCCAGCGCCCGGCCGCCCGGCTCAGCCCACGCGCGCTCAGCCGGGGGTCGGCTGTTGCTGGGCGGGCGACGTGCTTCGCCCCTCGGGTTCCCTGCATGGAAGCCCGTGGTGGCGTGTCAGGCGTCCCAAGGTTCCCTGTCCCTCATCTCAAGGTGACAGGGACCCGGCAGGTGCGAGCATGGCAGGCAGACGGGCGTGGGGCCGGCCGGGCCACCGGGCGGGCAGCCTGTGGCCGGGGCTTTCGTAGGGCTGCCTACCGGGTGTCCCCACTGTGGAACGTGGGCTGGGAGCGGGGCCCTCGGTCCCCCGGCGGTGACGGGCCGCGGAGGGGCCGGGCGTGAGGCCGGGCGGGTCTCAGGGACGAGGCCTCTGCCCGCGCCCCACGGCCCCGCAGGTCCTGAGGCTGCAGCGGAAGCTGGCGGAGGCGGAGGCCGGCGCCGAGGCCCGCGAGACGGAGCTGGAGCGGCGCCTGCGGCAGGCTCGGGCGGCGGAGCAGGCGCTGCGGGCCGAGTTGCGCGACGCCAGCAGGAGGCTGCGGCAGGCCGGCGGCGAGGCGGGCGGCCTCCGGGCTCAGCTGGACGGGGCGGGCCGCCGGCTCCGCAGCCTGGAGCAGGAGCTGGCCCGGGCCGAGGGCGCCAGGCGGGACGCCGAGGGCCAGCTGGGCCGGCTGTGGACGGTGATCCGCCGCGGGCTGGGGCTCCCGGGACAGAGTGCCCCCGGCTCCCCCGAGCGGCCTGGCGCCCCCGAGCGGCCCGGCTCCCCCGAGCGGCCCGGCACCCACACCAGAGGTCAGTGGGCTCCCCGGCTCCCGGTGGACGCTGTCCCGGCTCTGCCACCCAACGGGGCAGCCCCACCCCTCCCTGGCCCCGCACTGCATGGTGAGGCGCCTGGACCGTGCCCCCCAAGCTCCCTGCGGGTGGGGACGGCAGGGAGAAGGGGGACAGGGTGCCACCTCCTCACCACGGCCCCCCCATCGACGTCCTGCAGGCTCGCCGGCTCGCTCCGAGCGGCAGGGTGCCAGCCCGCCTGCCGGGGCCCACGCCCCACGCCAGGGGCCCTCGCCGGCGCCCGGGCGCCGTGGCCCGGAGGCGGACGTGGCCTCGGTGCGGGACGCCCTGAGGGACTTGGTGCAGGAGCTGCGGGACGCCCAGCGGGAACGCGTAAGGCGCGGCGCGCCCTGACCCGGGAGACTCGGGGTGCTGTCCCCCTGTCCGTCCCCCCTGGGTCTGCTGTGACCGGACAGGGCCCTGGGGGTCACCAGGCCCCTCAGTGTGCAGACCGTCCTTTGTCACGTGTGATAAACACCACGGTCCCTCAAACCCCAGCCGCAGGTGGCCCTGGGCCGCCTCCTGTCCGCAGACCAGGCCCTGCCGTGATGCCCGCTGGGGTCCGGGGCAGGGCCTGTGTCCCGCCCCTCCCCCCCCCGTGCCTGAGGAGCCACCCCAGGGGCTGGCCAGGCCACCTGCAGAGTGTCACCAGTGACCCTTCACTTGGGGGACCAAGCCCCCCAGCAGCGGCCCACGTGTGCCCCCACCCACAGCCGGGTGGGAGGGGCTCTGGGAAAGACCGATGGTCCCCCAGCCCTGGCTCGGGGTCCCCCACAGACACTGCTCGCCTCAGGCCCACCCTCCCACCAATGCCAGCCCCAGGGGGCAGGGCCCAGCCCTGCTCAGCCAAGCCCTGGCCAGGGGACAGTCCCCGCAGGTCACCCTGACCCCACAGGCCACCACCGGGCACTGCACGCCCACTCCATGTCCACACCTCAAACCCGGACGCTTCCCACCGTCCCCAGGGCCCTGTGGTCAGCTCAGGCGCCCCGCTGCCCACACCCGACTGTCCGCAGGCTGTCCCCCAGACCCCCGGCGTCTGTGGCGGGGACCTCGGCCCTGCACTCAGCCCGGGCTGCCGCTGACCGCGGTCCTTCCGCCCAGGACACCTGGCGGCTCCGCGCGCTGGGCCTGAGCAGCCGGCTGCGGGAGGCGGAGAGCGAGCGGGCCCGAGCCCAGAGCCAGGTGGGGCGGCTGCAGAAGGCGCTGGCCGAGGCGGACAGAGGTGACGTCCCCCGCCCCCCTCCCCCACTCCTGGCCACAGCCACTTCCCGGGGGTCCCCCAGTGCACCCGCTCTGGCCGCCAGCGTGCAACCCTGGGGCCGCCCAGGCCCGGCCGTGGGGCAGCACCACCCGGCAGGTTTCGGGGCCGTGTGGTGGGTGGGGATGGCCCCGTGCGGCAGCCCCCCGCCTCAGGAGCCCGGCCCCCTGCTCGTCCCACAGGCGGGTGCTGGGCGGAGGGCGAGGCGGGCCGGGCCCGGCCGGAGGAGACGCAGGCGGAGCGCCCGGCGAGCAGGCGGGCGGCCGGCCAGGAGCGGCGGTGGCTCCAGGTGGGCGTGGGGCGGGGTGGGGGAACCCCGCACCCCGGGGCCCTGGAGGTGGCGGGGGGACTGAGGGGCCTCTGGGTGGGGAGGTTCTGGGTCCCTGTGGGCAGAGGCTCGGCTGGGCCCCAGGGGACATGGGGACCTCGCAGAGCACAGTGGGCTGTCCCCGGCAGAGCTGGCTTTGGCTCTGTTTTACATATTGGGGACACTGAGTCGTGGCCCAGCCAGTGGGGGGCAGGGGCACGGTCCTCCCGGCCTGCAGCCTCACGGCCGGCGAGGGATGACACGCCGTTTTCATCCGTGTCACACACGAAGGAGGTGGCACAGGAAGGACTCAGGCGTGGGTTGTGGGGTGACGGGACGGGCCCAGGGGCCCCTCCCTGCTCACGGGGGAGCCACCCCACCCCCGGGGCCCACAGAGAAAGCTGCAGCCTGGACGGCCTCGGGGACCTGGAGGACGGCGTGCTCGCAGGAGGAGCACTGGCCCTCGGAGGTGGCCCTGGCGCCAGGGACTCGGCCCCCGTCCCCAGGCTGCAGAGTCGAGGCGGATGGGGACGGCAGAGCAGGGGCCCGGGGCAGAGCCGGGCTCAGCCCCACGCGTGCCGTGAGCTGCAGGGCACCCCTCTCCGAGTGCCTCGTGAGGAGGGAACCCCAGATGAGCCGCCCACGAGGGGGGTGGCCCTGCAGGGCAGGGTAGGGCCGCTGAGCCCGGAGCAGGGGTGAGGAGACGCTTTAACCCCTCAGGCCGGAGCCACTGGGGGCTGGCTGCAGGGCCGGCTGCAGGGCGCAGGTACCTGGCGGGGGGACGGCCGGGCTCATGCGGTGTGGGGGTCTGAGAAAGAGGGGGGCTGGGGCATCGCGCACGCTTGTCTGCAGGGACGAGTTCCGTGCACGCATGCAAATAAAGCTTTGTCTGCGGGCTCCGCTCTCAGACACACCTGTTACATCGGCATCGGCAGACTCGCTGCTCGGCGCGGGCTGAGTGGCGGGTGGGGTCGCCCTCGGCCGTGACCCCTGCTCCCCAGGGCCCCCACGTCCGCACGGTCTCCAGGTCTGGCCCTCCTGTGCCCTCCTGTCCCCTCCTGTCCCCCCCCACCTGCGTCTCCCTCAGCCTGGACACCTGCCGCCTCTGAGGGCCCCGTTTGCCTCCGTCGCAGGCTGTGTGCTCTGCCCCCCGCCCCGTTCCAGGGTCTTGGTGCCTCTTGGGGGGCATGTGAGTGTCACAGTGGAAGTGTGACAGTGGTGTCACTGTGCTCAGGGAGTGCTGCTGGCTGGGCTGGGATCCTCTATGCACCCTGGCCTCCCCCAGCTGCAGGGGCTCTGCACCTGTGCCCTGGGGGCTCACCGAGACCCCCATGCCCCCCAGTCCTGCCGTCCGTATCTCCCTGCCGATGGCTGGGGCCGAGTCTGAAGCCCCCCACGTGGCCGTGGCCGTGGCAGCCCACACGTGGCGTGGTCCCTCTCGCTCACGGGTGGACAGTGCCCGTTTGTGGGCCGGAAGTCACCCACCGGGGCCGCTATCTTCCAGGCGACGCCCTCGGGGGCTGGGCCGTGTCCTCGTCCTCGTCCTCGTCCTCGAAGGCCGGGCCGGACCCCCGCAGGCTCGTCCAGGGCGTGGCAGGGTTCGGGGCCCTGCGGTTGTGGGACGCAGGTCCCAATGCCCGGCCGGTGGCCAGGGACGGAGCGGCTTCCAGAGGCTTCTCCCGGGGCCTGGGCCTTCCCCACGGGCTGTCCGCAGGGCCCAGCAGGCCGCCCAGACCGCGTGTGCGGCTCGGCCCACCTGGTGGCTACCCGCAGTTACACCTGCACCGTGACGTCATCCCAGGATGGCTGCAGGGGCCCAGGGTCACGGGGTGTCCTTTACTTGGCCCGCCACACCTGGCTTCAGTGATCTGCCGAGCAGGGCAGCTGAATTCTTTGTGCGCGCAGGTGACACAGGGGAGCCGGGCCCCCGGCCCACCTCCGCGGGAGGGGCCGGTGTCTCCCTAGATTCCCGGCCAGCGTCTGCCCCCTGACCTCGGGCTGGGCTGGGCCCCAGAGACGCGAGGATGCGGGCTACTGGACGTGGTCCCCCCAGAGTGGAGGCCGGAAGCCCGTGCATCTTTCGCCCAGACATTCGGCGTGAGCGGCTCAGCCGGCCCTGCTGAGCCCCGTCCGTGGCCACGATCAGGGCCGGCTCAGCGTGTCCGAGCTCTGTCCCCCGAAACAGCTCTGCTCCCCGCGCCCTCCTGTCACTGCTGGCCCCGAAGGTGGCCCCCGCGCCTCGGCCGCTCCCGTCCCCGGGAGGTCAGGTCTGCGTCCCGCTCAGCCGGCCGCCCGCCAGCCTGGGTCGGTGCCGCGTCTGCGTCCTCGTCCTCGTCCTCGTCCTCGTCACGACGGCCCGGCCCGGCCCGGCCCGGCCCCCCGCCCGGCTGGCCTTGAGCCCGTCGGCCAGCACCTTCCGACGCGGGTTCCCAGTCCCTGAGACGGCTCTGTTCTCGCTTACATCCGAGACCCTCAGGTCGAGTCTCCGGGGTGACTGTGCCCCCCGAGTGGCAGCGGCTGCTGTCGGCGTCGTGGTCTTTTCCTCTGCGTGGCTTCACAGGACGGGTCTGGTCTCGCTCGGGGCCGGGGGGACAGGGACCCGCCGGGGACTTCGCGTGTCCCTGTCCTGGTATCTCAGGCCCAAACCAAAGGCAGAGAACTTCCAGGGGCCGTGGGGAACGGGGGGAACGGGGGGATCAGTGGGGGGCCGTGGGAGGCCAGCAGCAGAGGCAGCTGGAGCCCCCTCTCCAGAGCCTCTCTGCTCCGGGAACGGGCTGGGCGAGGGCCGCACGCCAGGGGCGCAGACTGGCGGTGTCTCTGGCCGCCGTCTCTTGCCACTTGCCTTCTCAGGGACAGGGGTCCTGGTGACCCCCGCCCACCACGACCCTCACCCCTGGAGGCCTCCCTCTGGCCCTGGGTCTCTGCGCCAAGGCCCCGGGGGCCGGGGCTTCCCGCGGGGCCGCCCCCCACGACGCGGCAGGCGCTGCCGAGCGTTTGCCGCCCCCTCTGCCATGTCTTCCGCGTGGTGCAGGGTCCAAAGCCTCAGTGTCAAGCTTCTGGGCGCCCCTGCCACCCCCGTCGTCCCCTCCCTGGGCCAGCCCGCCCCCCGCCCGGCGGGGCCTCGCGTCCCGGGGTCCGGCTCCGAGGAGAGCCTGTCCCCTGGGCCGCTGCGGCGGTCACCGTGGAGGTCGCCGTGGAGGTCGCCGTGAGGGTCGCTGAGGCTGGGCACCGTGGAGGTCGTCGTGAGGGTCGCCGAGGCCGGGCGCCGTCGACGACCAGGCCGCAGCCGGCGGGGTCCCCGCGGGAGCCGGGCCCGCGCCCTGCGCTGACGCCACCTTCCCGGCCCAGAGTCCCCCCCTCGGCTCACACACGCCGACGTGTTTGTCAAGAGAAAGTTAATTAAGAACACATTTTCCTAATTAAATGGCGGGCTGTGCTCCGCGAACAGTAAGAGTCTTGTCTGGGAGCAAACCGCTCCCTGTTGCCACGGTTACCCCGGGTTGACACTGCCGCCCGGGCCCAGGGCGTCCGCGCTCGGCGCCCGGCGGCCAGCGGGCACGGCGGCGTCCCCTGCACACAGCCGCCCGCGTCAGCCTCGGCCAGAGCCCGGCACCGCCTCGCGGGCCCGGCTCATGGCGTCCTCTGGGCACCCAAACCCGGCCCGGGCCGTCTTCCCCGGGACCTCTCCTCCAGGCCCGGCGAGCAGGGCCGGGCGCCCCTCGGCCCGGGTGCCCCTCAGCCCCGGGCCCACGCCTGGCGGCCGGGCGCCGGGCTGGCCACAGGGCCCGCCGCGGCTGGAGGAGCCACTGCCCTTTGGTCAAGCGCGTCCATGTCCGTATTTCTCTAAGGCGTCACACGTCCCCGCTGTTCGGGCGCCGAGAGGATCTCACCTCCGTAACGTGAACTGGGGGTCCCTCTGCCTTTTCCCGCCACGTGGCCCGAGTGAGGGGCCTCAGGGCGGTGCGTCCTGAGGGTTCACGAGGCGCCTGCAAGCCGTTCCCCCCGTCTGTCCCTCCCTGTCCCCGCCGTTCCCTGGCTCTCGTCACCGCCTTCCATTTCGGTGACGTGTTTCGTGTCATCGCGTTCACGTGCGGGGTGACCCCTGCACTTGGCGCCGTCTCTGCCCCGGACGTCGGGGACGCCCGTTTCCCATCATCTCACTTCCAGCGGCTCGTCTGCGCCGTCGGCCCACCCCATGAATCCACGTCCGCGTGTCCCCGAGTGCGTGCGTTCACCCAGCGCCTCTCCCTCTCGCACCCTCCGTTCACGGAGCTTCTTCTGATCTGGGGCGCTGAGCACGGGGCGGGGCACGCTGGGGGTTTCCCTCCAGCGAGGGCGGCCGCGTCACCACGATCTCCCGAGTTGTGTGGTTTGCTGCGTCCATGGGTTTTTAATATGAATTATTTTCCTGTTTACCCACATTTTAGGAGTTTCGGCTTTTATTTCTTCTTTGAGTCAAGGTTTCATTTTGTTTGTTTTGTTTCGTTTTGTTTCATTAAGAGTAGTTACATCTGTGCCTCTCTTTGTCGCCACGTCCAGTCTCAGTGGCGACAGGGTCTGGCCCGGCCAGTCAGGGTCCCTCGATCGGCTTCTGGACCGACCCGTGTTTACCTTCCCAGTCAGCCGCTTGTTTGCGTCCTTGGGTTGCTTTGCTCTGTTTGTTCGTGGCGTGTTTGCAGGGAACCTGGACAAGCCGATGCGAAGTTTAGAGGGAAGAATAAATGTCTGAGATTGTCCAAGGAAATTTGGAGGAAGTCTAGAAAAGCTGATTATGACGCTGATAGGGTTGACACACGGGGGTGGCCACACAGGCTGGACAGAGAGGCCAGCGGGACAGAGCGGAGTCCCGAGGTGTTCGGCCGTCTGGGCCCCCGAGTCCCTCTGTGTAAAGCGAGGGGCGTTGACCCCTTACATCTGAGCGGCTCTGGTGCTGGTTCTGTCCCGGGCCTGGCCGGAGGGCGTCCGAGGCTCCTGGACGGCAGGACCAGGCTGCCTGTCGCCCCATTACCCGCCTACCGTGGGGGTCAGGGGGTGCCGGCCAGCTGACGAGTGACTCGATCCGTTGTCACCCAGTGGATGAAATGATGTCAGGCCGAGGACCTGGACTCAAAGGGCCCGAAGGGTGGGCGTGGGGGGCTTCTGGGCAGCAGAAGGCAGGGCATCCAGGCCTGGCCGCCGGCCAGCGCCAGCTCTCAGACGCTTCCCTCCCTGCCCCCTGCCCCCTCCCACCCTCCCGGACAGAACTTCCTGAGACCGCGTCACACCCGTGCGCAGACGGGGACACTGAGGCTGCTGGCCCGGTCCCCAGCCACACGCAGAGCTCTGCGTCCCAGCCCCGTTCCCGGGCTGCAGCCCAAGGCCTGGGTCATGCTCCCGGCAGCCACCTGAGGCCCCGGGGTGCACCTGGTTTTGTGGGGGTCGCTCAGCCAGCCCGCGTCACGGGCAGCCACAGGACTGAGCGCCACAGCGAGGCAGCCGAGTCGCCCCGCCGGGCGCAGGCTGGGTGCACGCGGGCGGCTCCGTGCAGCCGGGCCGGGCGTCTGAGGCCCAGGACGGCCGAGTCGTGCGCAGAAGCGCGCACGGCTTCACCCGGTGGTGTGGGGCCTCCCTACAACCCCGCGGGACGACTAAGCCGCGTTGGAAGGACACCTCTGCTTTTCTACTGGAAAACGTGCACAATATAAAACTAATTTTCCAAATCACAAGGAATAGGGAAACGTCACGATTTTAGGTACGAGTCTTGGCCTCTTCCCTTTCCTCCTTTGAAGTACTCGAGCGTCAGCCAAAAATCGGTCTCCAGGGTCAGCCCCTGGCCACCTGCCTGCAGCGGCCGACCGGTGATGCGGTCACCGCCCCCCGCCGTGAGTGGCCACCGTCCGCTGTGGCGTACAGCCCGGGGGACACAGCACCAGGGCACGGCCATCACGTCACCGTGAGGGCCGCGTGTTTGCTGAGACACGGACCCTACAGGCTGAGGGCTGGGGCCGGCCTGGGTCACCGGGGGTCCCCGCCCTTTCCCTCCCTGGTGCTAAGCCCAGTCCCCCTGCACCCCCACACCTTGCCAGCAACGTTTGGTCCCATC
>PVKZ01008977.1:0-13049 GCA_004027375.1 Macroglossus sobrinus
GGTGACCAGGTGTTGCCGTAACCCGCCCATTCCTGACCCAGAACTGACCGGCCCGGTGGGGTCTGCTTCTTCCCCGAGTGACACAATGAGGTCCCCGCCGGTCCTGGCAGCGGCGAGAAGTCAAGGAAGCCTCCATCGGATCAATTCACACGACGGAATTGTAGGGGGAAAATCAAATTAAAACATTCATCCAATTAGTTTCTAACATAGACGGGTGAAAGTGATGAACCATTTTTGGATTTTTCTGCCTCCCGTGATCCCTTCGGAATCCAATTCATCATCTTTGCCAATGTCAAACCTCCTAACTCAGACCCCTGTGCCCAAGTTAATAATACTTCAGCTGGGAAATCGGGGAGAATTGTGAGACTCGTAAGGAGATATTCGAAACTATTCATAATTATGCCAGATACATCAAGATGTATCAGAACCGCCTGTATTTCGGGTAAGAAAATGTCAGCTTTAACGGGTAAGTTAATTAATCTGCCAGGCTGGGCACGGAAGAGAGTCAGAAAGTTTAGCCTGATGCCTCCTCCCAGAGTCCTTTAGTTACTGAAATGCGACCACAGCCTTCTCCCCTCGTCAACGCCTACAACGGCGACTCAGGAGACAGCAAACGCCATCTGAGAAAGCAGCTTTTAAAGCATCAAAGGTCCAACATGGATTGTCCCTGTTAAGTTAAGGCTACCTGCTTCTGGCCTGATGGACTCTCCAAGTGACAAGGCAGTTCTGACCCTGGGAGAGGCAGAGCTTAGCGCCTCCGACCAGAGCCTGGTGGCCCTCCCAGTGCTGTGGACAAAGGGGCCTCTGCGTCCCTGTTCCAACTGCTTTGTGAGTGAATTGCAGAAAGGAAGGACGGGCATACACGAAGCACAGTGCGTGCCCCCAGGGAAAGCTATTAATAATGATGTTTCTGAAGCTTGTTTGATGTTGCATCTCCCATCTTCAAAATTTTATCAGACCCACTTTAAGAATGCAAATCCCTTCACGTTGGCTACTGCGAGATTCTATTTTAATTTTCAGACTTTGCCTCTTTTCTAGATATGCAATGCTACAGAGAATGAGATATTGTGCTTTAAAATTATAAATTATTATTGAAATTTAGAGCCTTGTGCTTTTGAGCTTGTATATCATTGCTCTATAATTTATGTAGAGGTATTGAAAATCTGTATTAAAATTAAAAATGTAATATATAAATTCATCTCTCTGTTTATTCAAATGTTTTATTGCACACCCGTTCTGAGAGCCACTATGTGGTTTTCAGAAACAGCAAAGAGAAATACACATTTTCCTTTTTTTCCACGTTCTTGCCTCGCAGTTCCAAACTCTTCACAACTCCTTACATTCATAGAGTTACAGGCAGCTCGAAACACTGTTTCCTCGTCTTCCCTTTGCTGCTTTACCTTCATCCCCAACATCTCGATGTATGCCAGAGACTCCTCTGGTTAATATTCCCAATTAATATGTTATCTGAGAATGCCAACCTCCTTAAACCATCCTCTATAAAGTACATTTATAGGACTGATTTGTTTTTACTTTCATGTAGGTGCACTCATGCAAATTAAAGACATTAACGAATCAGGCATGAGACTAATTTATAAAGAAAAAGAAAAGGGCAGCTCTCTTCCCGCATAAAGTACATGGAATTGCTGCAGAAATGGCCCGAATGAGTCCGACCGGTTTATTCAATAAGGGTCCTCTCAGATTCCATCTGTGAACATTTGGTCAGTCCTTTTATGGAGAAAAGACATTTCTCCAGGTTCATATTAATTTTTGTGCACATCTGCGCATTCACCTAATCCCTACCCACATACCACTTCAATTAAAATTAACGGAAGTCAAATCCTTGAGTGGTTTTAATTGCAATATGTAGATTATAAATGGCGCCATCTTTAAGCACACAGAGTATTTTTTTCCTTGGCCTCTCTCGCAGGGATAATTTTGAAGTGTAGGGTTAGTTATTGTAGAAGAATCTTCATTTATCGTGTTGCTGCTCCCAACGACACTGAGATCTCACCAGTGGGCAAGAGGCCAATCAAAATTAATGCAAAAGTACAATTAAGGAGTATTTTCAAGAAATGCCTTTTCATTCTATTCAAGGGCATACGGTGATCCGCGCTGCCAGGAAGAGGATAATGTTGGGTGTGCTTTAATGAGGCAAGCATAATGATGTGTCGGCTCCATAAATGACGAAGCTAATGCTTTTTTTCTCTTAAGTACATTAAATATTGTCCTTACATCTGGTTTACAATAGTCACAAAAACACTCCTCTCACGGATGCCTCAAAGCTATACTTTAAATCGGACTGTGCCCCAATCCCCTGTCCATCACACTAGCAGAATATGATTTAACATCCTCCTGTTTCATTTACATGCATATCCCGTGCGTGCATTTCAGTGGCTTAACCATGGCTCTCCTCCCATCAGTCAACCATCTCAGGAATCGTAGTTACGAGCTGCAATTAGAATCCACACAGCCACCATTCAGAGCTCTGCTTTTGTTTGCGTGTTTGTTTTAGCCAGAGAACATTTCCTTCCACGTCCGCCTCCTCTTCAAACCAACAAGTAAGGTACTCTTTGTCAATTACGGGCAGAATCGCTATACACACCACTGGCATTTTTATATGAAAGCAGTGATTACATGCCTCAAATAATAAGCCAAGATAAATAGAATCGGATGCTTCAAAAGAAAATATTGTTCAGAAATTAAAAGTCAAAGATGACACCAAAAAATGTCAACGAGGTGAATTACACTTAATTGGAAAAGACGCCTTTAACTTTAAGAATAAGCTTAGCTGGAGTTGGAGCTTAGGTTTTTATTTTACTACTTTATAGCCTGCTTCCCAACTACTTGGACAAATACAAAACAAGAATTACAGTGCACCATAAGTTATTTTAATATCCTGTAGTGGTGCATACTTCCAATGAAATCCCAAGACTATGATTACGGTTCTCTGTTTGTGTGAAAATGTCAAGTTGTTTCGAGTGACTACATACTCTAAATTATATATAACTGTTACTTTATAGCTAATAGGCACTAAAATTACTTTAAAACAGAAATGTAAAGTTATATTTTCATCCTTTTTGACAGATAATAAAGCTTATTTATGAGATACAATTTTTCAAGCATTAAAACATCTCATGTTTACAAAAACATTAAAGGTATTATTACTGGATATTTAAAGGAATGAAAAGAGCAGAACCATTATGAAAATGCTTGTCCTGTTTGGCGACTTCTCTCTTCTGTCAAAATGTCATAACTTCGTTTGTGAACGTTTAAATACTTTTGAAATTTAAAATATGTGTAAGTTCACACAGAGGCCAGTGATTTAAGATGTGTCTTGTGCCATAATCTGTTGGCGTGCACGAATCCTTCCACATGTTTGTTAGAGGGAGTACGGACGTGTGATCGATGGTGCCCGCTTGATTTCACCTGCATCTCAAGGAGGCATGTTACTTAATGTCCTAGGGCCGCATCACCGCGTGGAGGCAAATATTTGTTTTTACTCGTAAACAAAGGTTTCTATTTCTTCTCCCATGAGACCAGAGTGCTTCATAATCCCTTAGGCGTCCGCTTCCTTCCATCCATCCGTGTACTCACAGCGCCCGCCGAGGGGCGCTGGGAAGACCGAGAACCGGGGAGCGTGAGCAGCACACGCTCCCCCGACAGCACTATTCATTTTGGGGAGGAGAAAACAGAAAGCCGACGTCACTCGAAGCTTCTAGTGGCACGTTATGGTCTTCCAACATGGGCGACGGGTGACAAAAACTAGCAAGAAGTGGAAATCAACCTGCCTAGATGGTCCAGCCTATAGGAGAGACGCTGGACAGCTAACCCGGAAGCGATACTGAGCTCTGCTTCCGGGGCGAGACAGTGGAATGGTAACCCGGAAGTGATACTCACCAGCTAGGCTTCCGGGACGAGACATGGAACAGCTAACCCAGATGTGACACTGACCAACTCTGGCTTCCTGGTCGAGACACTGGAACAGTACCCCGGAAGTGGTATTCACCAGTTCTGGCTTTCGGGGAGAGACACTGGACGGCTAACCCGGAAGTGATATTTATCAGTTTCGACTTCCGGGGCGAGACATCGGACGGCTAACCCGGAAGCGATCCTTACGTGCTCTGGCTTCCGGAGGCATCCTTGCTTTTCTCCGGCCATCAGCCTGGTGGCGGCCAAGCACAGATAGCGAGGACTCCCTGTGGCAGGTCAGGCAGCCGCAGATGTGGCCGGCGCGGCCGCGCAGGCCTGGGCCTCTGTGACAGCGCCGTGGGAGCGCTGGGAATGGTGCGCACACCGCCGGGGGATGGCTTCTTCCCTGCACTTGGTGATCTCCATCTGAGGCCCTACTGTGAGCCCGAAGCAAATCGCTAGGGGAAAAATACAACGACAAAGAATTCCAAGAGTAGCCCCTGCCGGGGGGACCTGGGGAAGTCCTTTCAGAGGGGAGCTGGGATGTAGGGGTTCCCGCCCCTAGCAGGTCCACGTTCTCCTAAAAGTGGCCCAGCTAGCTGCGCGTGGCCAACCCGCCCGGGCCCAGGCTCCCCCAGTGACTTCGCCACCAGGGTGGTGTTTTCATGGCTTCTCTTCCCGGCCCTCTTCCTCCGGCAGGCCACGCCTTCTCTCAGTGGACGTCAAGGGAGGCGCGGACGCCGAGAGTCAGAGCCCTGGCCACCTCCTGGTCAACACAAGCCCCAGCACCGGGAGGTTGCCCGCTCCCAGCGCCAGCCCGGTCCACGCCAGGAACCTCGGCTCTGCTGAGGGCAGGGAGGGGGCTCTGTGCTCTAACTTGTGGTCTCTGCAGGGCGCCCCGCGGGAGCCCCGCAAGAAGCTAAAGCAGGACAGAATGTTTAGCTGTTTCACAGACTAATCTCGGATCGCACCCCACAGACCGTTCCTCCTCCCAAGCCTTCATTAACTATTAATCCAGCTCACGGGCAAGGGAAGGAAAACCTGACTTTTCTGCATAAAAGGAGGGTGGAAATCACAGTATTTGGAAATCACAGAATTTTTAAACAAAAAAAAAATGTTGGGAAGACATAAATATTGTCAGATCTATTTAGAATTTGCCAAGATGTGTATGCACAGCCGTGTGTGTTTGTGTTTCCACACGCACAGGTGTGGGTCCCGAAAGGCAGTGGACTCTGGGGATATGCGTGAATGAAAAATCTCCACAATCATTGCTAAGGAATCCTTCGATTTAGTATTCTGTTACTATCAAAACTGAGAAGGCAGGGAGGTTTACCTGCTGGGTTAACCAGGATTATGCACGGTCTATGATGGCAAATGGGACAGTTTCCTGTCCCAAGATCTCACAAGAGAAAATGTGACTTTCTCAGGAGTCGATGCTACGCATCCTATATTATGTACTGACCAGACCACGTGAGGGGCAAGTGAATAGGTGCCTCCGGCCAAGGTGAAGTGCGGTACACTGGAACCGGGTATTTTCAGAACTTGAGTCAATGAAGTGCTAGCCCAAGTCACAGGATGCAGACGGTACTCTACTGAAGGCTCATGGGACGTCCTCGGGAGATGGGGTGCAGGTGGAGCTGAAGCCTGGCTGCCCGTGCCTCAGTATCTGCAGAGGAACAAAGGCCCCAGATGTCTAGGGCCTCATTTGCAGTGAGTTTCTCCATCTGCCTGTCTTCTGAGAACAGAACTCATTCTTGTGGGGGCCGTTCCGTGCGGTATCTGTAGGGCTGATTTCTCCCCTATGCCCCCCGCACCCAGCACACAGATGGCCATTGACCAAGGACCAGGCCGGGCTGGCGAGAGCTGTCGCTGAGACGCTAGCTCTCCTCTAAGACCACCAATCTTGGACAGGGGTGTCAGTGGCCGTATTTTCTGTTAAATGGGAGGAAACTTCTTGACAATGAAACCAACAAAGAAGAATACAACCCAGAGATGAAAAAGATAAATGATAGATTTCCAGTGACTTACGTTCCATCTCTGATCCAGTCAAGTTCTTTGACTTATCCTATAGAATTCCCACATTGGAATAAGGAGTTAGAGGAGGAATCTCAGTCCCTTGCACCAAAAAGATCCTGGCAGAACACCACTCTTCCTAAACATATTTTTCTCTCATTTTAGCTTCTCTTACAACTCTGTAAACTTCGGTGACCCAATAGTTAATTCACCTGCATTTTTTTTAATCGCCAGCTGAATTTACAGCAATAACCACCAAGAAAAACAAATGTACTGCTTTCTTAAGCAGAGGAGGGGAGAACTTAGCAGTAAATAACAAAAGGTGTTACCTTTCACGACAGTTTATCAAATTTATGGTCATGAAAAATGAAATGAAATCAAATCTTACCAGAACAATCCCTAACTGTGAATCAAAGCTGATTTAAGCAGAGAACCGGTGCAAGACCGAAGTTCAGAGGGTTCATTCGGAAGCGAGGGTTTGCTTTTTCATGATGGGGGATGCACTTGAACCAGAGCCCAAGGTTTTAGAGCTGGCAGGGACGTTGACAGTAGAGTTTGCCCCTTGGCTGAGCCGTTAACTACCCGTTAAATTGCCAAAACCCTGCTCCAAGCAGCGATAGGGGAAAGAGTGTGTCGTGAGGAAGGGGGCCACCCCACAGTGAAGACTGAAGCCCACATGCCACGGTTTGCCCGTCTGCAGACCGTCGGAGGTGGGGCGTGGTCAAGGGCACGGCATTCGGGGAGGGAGACAGAAACCATTCAGAGTTTGGGGTTAAGGTTGGGAAGAGAGATCAGCTGAGTTTATCCCAAACCTTCCCTCAAATGGATGGAGACACCCCCTGCCCCAGCTCCTGCCCCATGCTGCCAGGTCCTCAGGGCTCACGCACCGAACCGAGGTGATGACATGAATGGCAGCCAACCTGATGTCTGATTCAACAGTGACTCAAAACTGGAGAACCACAGGCCGCAGTGGCAGGGGATGGTGAGGAGCCCTTATGGACACAAGTACTGGGCAAGAGGCTGGCATCACATGAGGGTCGCTCAAGTGAACACTGGAAGCGACCACGGCACGTTTACTGGACAGGATTCTAAATGACACCGTTCGAAGTCACGTGGGCTTTGTTTGCACCTGGCAGAACCGATTTTTCCTCTGGATAAAACGGAACTGGGGACCCACGGAGACGCGGACCAGAAGGCTGACAGGAGTTGATGAGTGTGCGACGTGTTATTAACAGCACCCGGTGTTCGCCGCTGACCTTGGACTCGTGAGTCAGGTCTGCGGGAGGGAGAGCCCTCAGCGAGGCTGCGCGCGAGCAGATACACAGTCATCTTTCTTTCACGGACGGCCGGTGACTGCGCACTGATTTGAGAAGAAATACATCTCCACGAGGTCAACGGACTTGTTGGAACAACATCTAACTTTTCTTAATAGATAGGATAAATCATTCGCCTTTCTCTGAAAAGAATCACTCTATACCACACACACATGTGCACGCACACACACGCGCATTTGCACGCGCCACACACGCGCGCGCGCACACGCGCATATCTCCTCTTTGCTCCCACGCTGCTGGTGCTCCCCGCCTTCCAGCGTCTTCTCCTTGGGTTCCGCGCCCCGGTGCTCTGGGCGCCCTCTGTTGTCCCGTTTCAGTGGCACCATCCGTCGTCGGGGGCACCTGCCACCGGGTGTGCCCGCCCCTGCGGAGCCCGCAGCCCGCTGTAGCCCCGGCACCGAGTCAGCGCGACATCAGCGGCCGTTCCTTCTGAGCTGCCCTGAGTCTACGTGAGCCTCGGTGGCCTGCAGGGGATTGGGGACCCCCCCATATGTCCAAACCTGTTGTACTGAGGAGGGGACCACGTGAGCCCACATCAGCCGCAGCCCTTCCCGGCCTGTCCCGCTGCTGCCACACGGCTGCCCACGCAAACCTCCGGGGTGCTGCGGCTCTCGGGCTTGTCTTCCTCCTGTGTGACAGCCTCGTGTCCCCACAGGGTGGGCGCAGCCCTCCTCTGCCCCTGCACAGCCTTCTGGCCCCTGCCCCTGGCTGCGGGGCCACACTCGGGAAGAGCCGTGCTCCTGGGGACAGGGGGCCGTGAGCCCCAGCGGGGTCGGGGTCGGTGCGCAGGCGGAGGCGGAGGCGGATGGCGCTGCTGTCACCACACCTGGAGGACCAGAGGCAGCCGGTGGTACAGAAAGTCTAGTGTTTGCACAAGGACTGTTTGGTTTTTTCCTTGCTTTTTGCTTCATTTTTCCTTTAAACTTTTCCTTTAACAAAGAATCTTCTAGGGAACCAACTGGACAAACGTGTCACATGTCCCTTTTTATGAGTAGGTAAGAATTTGCCTCAGATGCAGAATTTAAATTCATTCCCTTTAAACCCAGGCTCCTTACAAAGGACAGTAAAGTACTTAGGCTTAAAATCATCCGTATTTGGTAACTATTAACTGTGTGGTGACAAGTGAAAATGGGCAGTTAACACTTCGCTGAGATCCCGTTAATGTATGGTAATATGAATTATTGGAGGCCTGAGCCCGAGCAGGACAGACTCGCTGGCAACGCGGTGACACCCGAGCAACTGTTGGAGGCCATTTGCTCTGCATGCAATTCACACTTGTCACCGACGTGGCCCATCACGCCAACATTCAGGCAAGGGCGTCCCTTAAGGTCACCTCATTAGTTAAAAGGCCCTCAGAGCTGCCAGCGGAGACGCGGGGAAGCAGCGGCCGGGGCCCGGGCCGGGCGGGAGGGCGGCGCTTCCTCTGCAGCCGCGAACCCGGTCAGCTCCGAAGCAGACCAGGCGCGGGGCGGCGTCATTCTAAACGGCTCCGTCACACAAAGCCATGTGCCGCGGGAACGAATCGCCCAGCGCGACAGCCGCATTCTGGGCAATGCACGCAGCTGCTCAAATTAGGGGTTTCTGGCGCAAAACGGGCTGCACGGCAATCGCAACATCCTGAACTCCTGAGGCCCAAGCTTCCAGGATCGAAAAGCAAATCACCGGCCCAGGTCCCCGAGACAGGTCCTCGCCGCGCCTGGTGCGGAGGGAGGGGATCACGGGGTGGAAGGGAAACGGGGTGCTCACGCCCCTCCCCGGAAACTGCCGGACGTGGAGGGGGGCCCATTCCGTGTCACCATAGAGCGGGTCATGGGACCTCAGCCCGACTGTGTCTCCCGACGGGACTGCAGGGGCGCCACACCGAGCGACAGTGTGCGACAGCGCGTGCCACAGTGTATGTGACAGCGCGTGAGACAGCGCTTGTGACAGCGTGTGCCACAGCGTGTGCCACAGCGAGCTCTGCTCTGCTGCGGGGATGCGCTCCCTGGGGACCTTCCCAGAGAAACACGACGACCCCTTCGAGGGGCGCCCTGCCGAGGACAACCTCCCTTTCTCCGGGTTCCCGGGTCTAAGTGGACCACTTGACCTTGCGCGAAACGACCCCGAGCGCCGTGGAAACAAGTTCCTTTTCCAAAGGAAGGCGTGATTGTGAAACACCGGTTTATGGAAACACCTTTCCCCCCGCGTGCTTAGATAAGGGGCAGTGGGCTCTTCGCAGACACCCCCACTCCCCTGAGCTGAGGACCCCGAGAAGCCCCACGACACCTGGGGGAGGCGGAGGACAAACTCAGTGCCAGCGCCACCTAAGGGAAAGGTCCCCAAGGCTCGCACGCACCCCACCTCTGGTGTCCTGCTCCCCAGCCAGCCCAGCAAGTGTGTCTTGAGTGTGACGCTCTGTGACGCCCAGCAAGTGTGTCAGTGTCCAGTGACACTCTCTGTCAGAACACGAACAGGAATTGTGGACACAGCCTGACGATCACACACTAGGCGCACGACGCAGCCAGAGTCCCTCAAGTCCCCTGTACGCCCCATGGGCTAGGACGCCTCACCGCGTAGCTTCCCGCCATTCCTTCCCTCCCACCGGCCATGCGCGTGTTCATCAGCTGGAAGATGCCAGAGCTGCGTTCTCCTGCACCATAAACACTCATCGCCTCCTGGGTCGTACTGCGCTACTTCCGAGGAGGCAAAAAATGATGTTTGAAACCCTTGCTACGAAATGTATGCGGAATTTGTTTTCCAATGAACGCCTAATAAGGCTACCTCTTAAGCCTAGAAATGTAAAAAATTGCCCTTTTCACAGTTGATAAAATACAAATTAATCCCTAGAGGATTCAATATGCGCCTATTTATTACTTTCAAATCCGAAGGTACCACGGCAATTAATATGGCCTCCATCAGCCTGTGAGAAAATCGGTAACTTCGCCTTTGAAATGAGAAACGAATGCAAAGCTGACCCCTCTGTAAATGCCTCCTACTTGAGTGTGTGTGTGTGTGAGTGTGCGTTTACTTTCAAACGTGCCACTCGAGGTGTCATTTGATGCCCTTCGGAAGATCACGATTGCCACGGCGTCTCTGAAGTCGGAGCCTTGCTTCTAGAATCAATCTGAGTTCCAAAAGCTTTAAATGGCGGTGTCTTCGGGGTATGGAATAATGTTGTTTGTATGCAACGGCGAGTTCAGTGTATTATGGAAAGTGAAAACATTTTAAAAATTAAAGCAACGTTTTTCTTCGCGTCCACAGTTCATTGTGTTAGTTTAACCCCCATACTTAACCTCCAGAGTTCATTTTATAAACCAGCCTTCTGTTTATTTCACGTGCATGCAGGCTTAACCCTCGGTTATCCAGCTCTTTTTTTTGCGTGCCAGGTAGAGAAGGCTTTTGAGAGCAAATGTGTGTCTCCCCATCTCTGGGGAGCGTGTGGTTGGTAGGCTGCGGAACTAGGTGATCACATTTGCAGAAATCTGAGCCTTCCCCACTTCTCAGCCCGGCCTTCTCCGACAAGCCACTTGTGTCTCTTGTCACCTGTGTTTACTGAGCACATGCGTCTCCGTTTTCTCAATTAAATTCAAAGCATCTGAGGCCACAACAACTTCTAGCCTGAGCCAAGCTGAAGCTTAAATCTGTATAATAATTTAATCAGACATTCTTCTCGGTGTCACACCGAGCACTTTTCAAAATGAGCTTCACATTTTTTTTTTTTTACCTTGGACTCAAAATTTTAGTCCAAAACTCAAAGGAACATTGATTTTTCTTCTTCTTCGAAAAGAAACCCTTCGCATAAGCACAGCACTCATTCTTTAAGTGCATTCCCATCGAGCAGGTTTTATTCACGCGTTTGCAAGCCCGGGATATCTGTTTGATATTCCGTTTCTGCATATCCATCAGCAAAAGTCTATATCATTTCCCATAATGGTCTCGGTTTATTTACCGTTTCGGCGGTCGTATTGGTTTAGGCTAAAAGAACGCCTCGGCGGACTTCAGGAGAGCAGCCCTCTGTACCCTGAGAATTATGTCACCTCGTGCGTTCCCTTCCAGCCGTGGAGTTCCTCTGACAGACAGCACGGACGGATCTGCATAAGGGAAAGTCAGTGACAGCTAGGGTCAGACGCCCTCTGTTTAATGACACTGCCAGTTACACATTTGAAATTGTTTAAATATGAGTCTGCCGCCTCCACCGTCGACACTCCGCCGGCCCCACTGTTCATACCCAACAGCCAGGAAACTGACACGTAATTACACACTTGCTGATGGTATCGCCAGTGCCGATAATTAAAAGTGCCACCCGAGGATTGCGACGGCTTGTCCACAGCTGGGATGTTGTCAGGAGGCAGCCACGCCAGCGGCTCGGAACGCCACCTCCTTACAGGTGGACCTGGGGCCCGCGCGCCCGGGAAGCCGCCGGCCTCCGCACACCATTTGCGGCGTCTCACACAAGCGAAGAGAATCTATTAACAATCCAATGAGTGAAATACACACGCGAGGACCCAAGGGTTAAACTGTCTGCCTGGACTCGGGAGCTGGATCTAATAGGTATTGTTCTTTTTTGTTTTCTTTCTTTCTCCCTCCCCTTCTGCTGGGTGTACTGAAGAGATCATCCGCGGTCGCCCGTCCCTGAGTGCAGCGTCAAGTGTCGCTGGTGAAGTCACACACGGCGCGAGGGATGGATGGCTCAGCCGGCGGCCCGGCGGCACGCCTGTCCCTAGATAAAGAAACAGGGGAAAGAAAAAAGCTTGGCAGCCTTACAAGTTTATTAACCAAACGTAGATGTAATTTGGGAGGAAGGAAATAGATGGCCGCAGGAAAAGACCGTGGGGTGGGGACACTGGGACCTCCTGGGAGTGAAGCGTATGCCCCGCACGCCTGTCCAAGAACGCGGCCGGGCGGGTGGCACAGCGCCGGTGACTCCTGCCGTGCGGGGCCGGTGACGGGCCCGGTGCCTCAGCTCCCGCGGGCGCTGAGCTGCTGCTAACGTTCCTACATTTTCCCTAAGTTATGGGCAGGGTCCCTGCCCAGGGTGGTGGGGACCAGGCCCTCTCTAGGCCTTTTCTGCCACCCTGAACACGCCGGTCCACCCCTCCAGGAGCCACCAACCCTCCAGCAAGGTCGTGCCGGGTGGTGGGTCCCACGGAGCAATCCTGGAGGCTGGGGAGCGGGGAGGAGGAAGGCACAGGACGCGGGCCAAATGCACAAGGGACGCCCAGAGGCGCGGGCAAGAAGCCAGCAGGCCTGGGGGCCGGGGGCCGCGGCGTCGGACGAGGGCCCAGGCTGGGCCAGGGGAGCGGGGAGCAGAGCCGGCTGAAGGCAGGGGGCGGGGGGCTCTCAGGGGCTGTCTCAGGCCGACTTCCTGTGCTGACCCCTCCTCCCCGCCCGACGTGGGCTCCGTATAGGGTCCCCTGCGGCCTGGGAACACCCAGAGCGAGGCCCCCCACGGGTCACGCACCGCGTCTGCAGGCCACTGAAGGTGGCGTGTCCTCCCTCACCCCGCCTGCTCCTGCCCACCATCACCCCTCGTGCGCAGGAGAGCGTGGGGCACAGAGCACCACGTCGGGGGTTTAAGGGAGCCGGGCCCGCTGGCAAACCTCAGGGGGCCCTCCCGTCTGAGACCCCGGCTTCTTTCCCGAGGCGACCTCCAGCCAGGGAGAGTGGATGCGCCAGGCTTTCCAGAGCGGGAGGCCTCGAGACGGCAGTGCCCAGAGAGCCACTCAGAGCTGCCGGCCACCCGTCCCCACCCAGAGAGCCACTCAGAGCTGCGGGCCACCCATTCCCACCCAGAGAGCCACTCAGAGCTGC
>PVKZ01008978.1:0-13040 GCA_004027375.1 Macroglossus sobrinus
ACATACACATGGATGATAATGATAGTACAATATATCAAAACTTTTGGGACATGGCAAAAAGGGTCATAAGAGGAAAGTTCATATCATTACAGGCCTACCTCCAAAAACAAGAATGAGCCCAAATAAACACCCTAATGCTTCATCTTAAAACACTAGAATAGGAACAACAAATGAAGTCTAATCAGCAGAGGGAAAGAAATAATCAAAATTAGTGCAGAATTAAATGAAATTGAAAACAAAACAAAACAAGACAAAAACAATAGAAAAAATAAATGCAGCAAAGAGCTTGTTTTTTGAGAAGGTTAATAAAATTGACAAACCCATGGTTAGACTCCCTAAAGTAAAATGAGAAAGAACACAAATAAACACAATTAGTAGTGAAAGAGAAAAAATTATGACAGACACTGCAGAAATACAAAGGATCATACAAGAATACTATGAAAAAGTGTATAACACCAAATCCAATAACCTAGAAGAAATGGACTAGTACTTAAAAAAATACAACCTTCCTAGATTGAATCAAGAAGAACTAAAAAATCAAAATCGACTGAACAGCAATATACAAATTGAAACAATTATTAAAAACTTACCAAAAATAAAGTTCAGGACCAGATGGCTTCACCAGTGAAATCTATCAAACATTCAAAGAAGATTTAATGCATATTCCCCTCAAACTCTTCAAAAAAATTGAAGAGGAGTCAAGTCTTCCCAACTGATTTTACAAGGCCAATATTACTCTGCTACCAAAACCTGGTAAAGATAACACAAAAAAAAGAAAACTACAGACTGATATGTCTCTTGAACACAGATGAAAAAATCCTAAATAAGATACTAGTGAACTAAATACAGCAACATATCAAAAAGATTATAGACCAAGGTCAAGTGGACTTTATCCCAGGGGCACAGGACTGGTTTCAACATATGCAAATCGATTAATATGATACACCACAACAGATAAACAAATTATAAAATAAGAATCATATGATCATATCAATAGATGCAGAAAAAGCCTTAGACAAGATACAGCATCCATTTATAATCAAAACACTTAACAAAATTGGTATATAAGAAAAGAAATTTAACATAATAAAGGTCATATATGATAAGCACTCAGCAAACATTATATTTAATAATAAAAAACTAAAAATCTTTTTTTTTTAAGATCAGGGACAAGGCAAGGCTGACTACTATCGCCACTGCTATTCACTAGGAGGTCCTAGTGAGAAAGACTCACAAGAACACTGCTAGAAAGAATAAGCAAATACAATCAAATTTCTGGATACAAAATCAATCTTCAAAAATTTATAGCATTTAATAATAAAGTGTCAAAAAAAGAAGTGGAAAAATATCTCTTTTACAACTGTGACAAAAATAAATAAATAAAATACCTAAAAATAAATCTAATGAAACATGTGAAGGACCTACATAATGAAAACTAGTGAACCTTATCAAAAGGAATCGAAGAAGATACAAAGAAATGAGAAGATATTCTGTGTTCTTGAATTGGGAAGAATTAATATAGTTAAAATGACTGTATTACCTAAAGCATTATACAGGTTTAATGCAATCCCCATCAAAATTCCATTGGCATTAAAAAAAATAGAACAAAGAATCATCAGATTTGTATGGAAGTACAAAAGACCCCAAATTGCCGAAGCCATCCAGAGAAAAAAGAACGAGGCTGGAGGCCTCACTCTGTCCAACTTCAAATTATACTACAAAGCAACAATAATCAAAACGGCATGGTATTGGCAGAAAAAAAAAAAAACATAGACACATGGACCAGTGGGACAGAATCAAGGGTCCATAAATAAACCCATGTTTATATGGACAAATAATTTTCAACAAAAAAACTAAAAACATACAGTGGAGAAAGGAAAACCTATTCAATAAATGGTGCTGGGAAAACTCAACAGCCACCTGCAAAAATATGAAACTAAACTGTTGTCTGTCACCACAAACCAAAATTAACTCAAAATGAATTAAGGACCTGAATATAAGACCTGAAATAATACAATAAATTGCATAGAAGTAAATATAGGAACTATACTCATGGAACTTGGACTTAAAGATTATTTTATAAATCTAAACTCAAGGGCAAGGGAAGTAAGAAGAAAAATAAAAAAACTTCTGCACAGCAAAAGAAACCATCAACAAGGTAAAGAGGCAACCATCAGAATGGGAAAAATATGTTTGCGTTTCTTCAATAAGGGCTTAATATCCAAAATATACAAAGAATTTATACAACTCAATAACAATAGAAAAACAAACAATCCAATCAAACATTGGGCAGACTACCTGAACACACTTCTCCCAAGAAGATATACAAATGTTCAACAAACATATGAAAAGATGCTCATCGTTAACTATTAAGAAAATGGAAATCAAACCACAATGAAATACTGTTAGAATTTCACACTGTTCACACCTGTTAGAATAGCTATTATTAACAGGATGAGTAATAACAAGTGTTGGATAGAATGTGGAGAAATAGGACCCCTCATACACTGTTGGTGGGACTGCAAATTGGTACAGCCACTATGGGATAGTATGAAGGTTCCTCAAAAAACTAAGAATTGATCTACTATATGATCCAGCAATCCCTCTACTGGGTATTTACCCCAAAGATTTGAAAACTCATATCCAAAAAGATATTTGCACACCAATGTTCATAGCAACATTATTCACAATGGCCAGGACATGGAACCAAGTGAAGTGTCCTACAATAAATGATTGGATAAAGAAGCTGTGGTACATGTTACTCAGCCATAAGAAGAGATGAAATATTGCCATTTGTGACAACATGGATGGACCTTGAGGTAATCATGTTAAGTGAAATAAGCCAGACAGAAAAAGTCGAAAACCACATGATATCACTTATATATGGAATATAAACCTAAAAGCAACAGACGAACAGGACAAACAGACTCATAGACGTGGACAATAAACTAGTGGTTACTAGAGCTTGAGTGTCGGCGGGGAGGAGGGAAACATATGGGTAAAAGGGTTCAACTATGTGGTGACAGAAAGAAATCTAACTATGGGAGTGTACACACAATGATATATATATATCTTACTGTTAAATTGTACACTTGAAACTTACTGAATTTCATTAACCAACATCACAAAAAATTAAATTAATTAAAAAAAAGAAATACTTCTAGAGACACAAATGAGTGTTTATTATGATAAAAAGGTCAATTTGTCGAGACTATATAACAATCATAAATGTGTACACACCTTATAAAAGAGCAATAAGATGCATGAATTAAAAACTTATGTAATTTGAGGAACAAATAAACAATTTAATGATTAAAGTTAGTGATTTTAATACCCATTTCTCAGTAACTATTATCATCATTAAAAAGAAAATTAGAAAGAATATAGAATTAAACAACACTATCAGCAACTTTAAAGAGCATTTCACCTCATGGTTCATAAAAGAAAAACATATATATACACTTTAGATTTCTATAAAATTTAAAATCTTTGTTTTCAAAGATGGTTACTAATAAAAGGAACAGACAAGCCAACAACTGAGAGAAAATATTTGCAAATCATATATATCTGATACGTACTTATATTCAGAATATATGAAGAATTTTGTGACTTAATAATTAAAAAAACAAACAACCCAATAAACTGACAAAAGATGTGAATAGACACCAAAGAGGATACATGAATGGGAAATAGGTAAATAAAAAGATAGTCAATATCATTATTCAATAGGCAAATGCAAATTAAAACACAATGAGGTAACACTATATATCAACCATCATGCCTGTCATCAAAAAGACAGACAATATTAAGTGTCACTGAAGATACAGAGAAACTGGAAATCTCATACATTGTTGGTGGAAAGGTAAAATGGTACACAACTCTGGAAAGCATTTGACAATTTCTTACAAAGTTAAACATGCATTTAGCATAGGACCTTACCATCCCAAAAGCAATGAAAGCATGTCCACATAAAGACTCGTATATATGTGTTCATAGCAACTTTATTCTTATAAATCAGACAATCAAAATAAATATCAACTGGTGAACAGCAAAAAAAAATTCTTATATATTAATACAACGTCATACTACTCAGCAATGAAAGGAACCAACTACTGATAAATGCAACAACACAGATGATCTCAATAACAATATGCTAAATTTTGAAAAAAGCCAAGATTAAGTGACTACATATTTGTATGATTAAATTCATACAAAATGTCTTAGAAAAGGCAAAGTTATAGAATCAGAATCCAGAGTAGTGGTTTACTGGAAATAGAGGTATTGGGGGGATTGACTACAATTGGTCATGTGAAGAAATCTTTTGGACAATGGAAGTATTCTAAAACTAGATTGTGGTTATGGCAGATAACTATAAATTTGTTAACATTTATTAAACTGTACACTTAAGATAAATTTTATAGTTTATTAATTATATCTCAAAAGAGCTATTAAAGAAAAAGAGAAAAAGAAAAGTCTTTTGGTTAAGAATTATCTAATTCTACCAAATGTCATTTTTTTTGCCTTCTCTTTTAGATGTATTTTTGTGTTGAAGAGCAATGTGGAAAGAATAAACCATCTCTCTTTACATCTCTCTCTCTCTTTTTTTAATTAAAAGGGCAGATCACAATAAAATAAGCTGAAATACAGACTGATCCAAGTATTATATTTGTGAAGTGCAGTCTTTGATCAGTATACATTCAACCACCTTTCTATAGCCTCTATATCTATATTTCTTAATACTGAACAAATAATGATCTGGAGAAAGTGAACTATTGTCAACAATCAATGAGGAAGTCATATGAAATTAAAAATAACTGCTATTAACCAAAATAAGAAAACATACTTAGGTTTTTAAAAAATATATTTTTATATATACCTATACCATAAGCAGAAATCAAATAGGACTATGTGTACAAGTAACAGTTAGTGACAAACTAAATTAATTCTGTTAGTTCTTATCTCTATTTGTCCAGAGAGTTAAGACTTGACAGTATGTGTATTCATAATGAGTCCAAGACTGGCTAAAATTTTCTCACTTAAAAAGTTTTTATAACATGCTTATCATATTTACCTTTATGCAAAACAAGTGTGCACAAGTGTGAAAATGTGATATTAAACTGAGAATCAAAAGGTGATTCAGTTAAAATAGAGAAGAGATTTATATAAAGGAATAACAAAAAGTAGATTACAAAAGTTTTGGAGCCAAGTAATAGAAAGCTTTTAATTTTAAGATTTTATTTATGAGATATAGCTTATTTTTAATATGGGATTTATAAAATAAAAGCAGGATTCTATGAAAAATAGTGGTGTTGTGTAAGAGAACCGAAGTGGGTGAAAAATGGAAAAATGAAGCATTAGGACATTCTTTCTGTTACAATAAATGCAGCATGGAATAGTAACTAGAAAAATGACATGGGTAATGAAAAAAAGCATTGAATACAATTATCAATTTTTGTGAATTTCTTATGTACCAGGCACTGCGTTAAAGTTTTAAATTTGTTATTCTATTTTATTTTCTTAGAAGTCCCATTAGAAAAAAAAAATAAAACAAATGTGTTAATTTGCAACCTGTGGCTCAGATAAGTGAAAAATTTTCTCAGTGTTCATTAATTGAAAATGGTATACACCGAAGGCTTTCTTTTTAACCCATGGAACAAGAGCAAAAAGTAATTAAGTGCACTGGACAAAAAAATCCACTTTAGAATTATGGTAAGGGTCATTTGTTGGCTCTAGAATTTAGATTGTTAATTAGGGAATCAGAAGAAACAACATTGACAACAGTAGATCTAAGTGGCAGACCGATAAAAATAAAAATTCCCAGGTGCTCTTTAACATATCAAGTACTGATACCAGTTTTGTTTGGCAAGACTATAGAGTGTATTCAATGTAATTGTGAAACCCATCTCATATTAATTATATATTTCCATTTATTTTTGTATAAAATACACAAAATTATACAGAGATGAATCAAATACATATAAATTATTTTCTAATATAAAGGCACAGATCAGGTTTTAGTTTTCATCACATCATAAGAAAGATTTTAATTACTGAAGATATTATGTTGAGATAAACCTTGAAAACAGAGCTGAGTCCCAAAGCACTGAATCATTCACTCCCCTTTAAACCAAATTAGAATCTTAAACTGGCATTAGATAAGTTGTAAACCTTGAAGATATTTAAAATTTTGTCAACCTTCGACATAACAGTTGAAACAAAGCAAATCAATGATAATTCTTCATCAATAATTATCTAAATAAACCAAATAATAAAATATCTTCTTATAATTAAACTAATATAAAGGTCTGTGATAAAAAATACTTTAAAATATAAAATTACACCCATAAATTTTACTTCTTAAAAATGATTATTCTATCAATAGTAAGTCTGTGGTCTTTAAGGCACTTCTGATTAATTCCAGTTTTGTGGATTTAGAGGCATGTAGAAAATGTACATCCCAGGAACTCATCATTTAGCTTAGTCACATGATTAAGAGACTCTCATTTAATTAATAATCTCACTCCATAGTCATATAGCATTTTATAAATCTGATATCTTTAAATTTGGCAGACATGCTTTATCTGCAACAAAGAAAATAATTAGAATCAAGAGTAAGATTTAATGTGTGATGTTTAATATGAGATAAAAGACACCATCACTTTTTTTCAGCAAAAGGGAAATGTGATTACCAAGCTTAAGTATGCTGTATATTAAGTGAAAATTCTGATCATAAAGAAAGGTACTATCTACTCAAAAGTATAATTTCTGTACTTTGAAAATCATCTCAGCAAGAATTATCATCCCCTATCAAATTGTAGCACTTGTCAAAATCAACTGTAAAGCATCTCAAGTGCTCTTTTGAATCAACAAAACAGATATATAGCAATGAGAGTTTGCTGGGAGAAAGAAATAACTGAACCAAATGCCCATCAGTGACCTTAATCTCTTGAACTCACACTTAACACAGTAGACATGGAAGGTCTTTGCGATGTTACTCATAAGGGAGAAATATAAGGCTGATTCTTAATAATATGTAAAAATATGTAAAAATTATTTTTTTCTCCTTTGCTGCTAGACTTTTATTATTTCTTTATATCCTTAAATAGACCAGAGACATGTAGCAAGGTTTTTTTTTTTCTGGTCTATTGGTTATTATAAGAAATTTTCTTATAATGTAATTTGAGAAATTAGAGAGTCAGCCTGTGGACGACAAAAAGGGAGTAATTATTTTATCACAGGTAAAATTTTATCTTAATCGAATTCTTTCTCTACCTTACTGATGAGCATTTATTTATTTTTATTTGACTGTATATTGTAGTATATAAGGAGTCAGACTGTGAGACTTAAATCCCAGCCCTATATTTTATTCTGTGAGCTTGGGCAAGTTAGTTAACCTCTGTATATCATATATGTAAAATGGAGATAATAACAGTACCTACCTCATGATGTTGTTCTGAGGATTCCATGATATGCTGTTTGGTAAAGCATTAAAAATCTGCCTGATACTCAGCACTCAAATTTGATTCTTAGATTTTTATCTCTTGTTTTCTTCAACTCATTAATATTCGGAGGTTGTGATTATCTCTGTCAATTGACTGTGACCAAATAATACTTAATAATATATTCTAGTGTAGTATAGAAAACCACTATAACTTGAGTCCTAGAGATTATGCTTATAATTTATATACATATTTTAACAGTTAACAATAAAAATGATCTTATTAGGCTTGCTAATCTAGATATCCAAATATAGGCCAAACATTGTTTATTGACATAAACATAAGTCACATGGATGTTTTTATAATATTTGTGACTGAGAAACTAACAACTATGTAAAGATGTATTATCATGAGATCAATATCGAGTGGAATGAGAGTGAAAGAGTTTTCTTGTGGCCACTACAGTTATCTCCAATTTTGAAAGATAACAATAGCCAGATATTTTCTACTTTAATTCCTTTTCTCTGGGGATTTTAGTAGGAAGACATGAGGACAGAGTAAGACATAAATTTATAGCTCCAGTCTATAATGGCACTACTCAGAAAATAGATTTTGAAAAATCTGTCACTCAAAAGTAAGGAAGCAAACACAAATTATCATCACCTGAGGAATCGCATCCCATTGCTGTTATAGATGACTTTTTTCTCTTTGCATTGCACAAACCTAATCAACATTTAAGGCCTAAGTACATATTTAATTTTTTATAATTTCTTTCCCAACTTTCATAACTAGATTTAGATGTTCCCTCTGTAGTTCTGTTATAGAGTTCTATTATGGTTCTATTATATCATTTAAATTGCATTGCAATTTATCATGTCTCTTGTTTCATAAGATTATTGGCTTCTACTGAAAAACAGTTGTTATTACTAATATTTAGCTTAGGGGCTGGTATATATTAGGTATTCAATAAATGTATACTGTGTAAATAGATTTTCTTACCATCCCCAAGATGAAATATCACTAATAAACTATGTTATAGACTGAAAGTTTGTATCCCCATAATTCATATGTTGAAGTCAAAACTCTAAGCATGATTGTATTTGGAGTAAGGAAGTAATCAAGGTAGAGCCTTGACCCAAGAGCACACTTGTGGGCTCATGGCTTCTCTCTCTCTCTCTCTTTCTCGCCCTTTTCTCAGCCTCCTTGAAGGCATAAATATGTAAGACAGGTCATGTGAGCATATAGTAAGAAGGTGGCCATCTGCAACCCAGAGGGAGAGGCCTCACCGGACACCCTTGATCTTAGGGTTGATTTCCATCTAACCCTTGATCTTAGATTTCTAGTCTCCGGAACTATGAAAAAATAAATTTATGTTTTTTGAGAAACCAAGTTTATGGTATTTTGTTATGGCATCCCAAGCAAATTAATATATACTACTACATGTAACCTTGTATGTTAATTATTAAAATCTTCTCTCTGATAAGCATCTGGAGACGGGCTCTTTGTTTATTTCAGTATTAGGATTGGCCAATGACTTGCTGAATAAATATTTATTGAATAAATGAATGGATGAAACTTCTTTATTAATTGAATTTATGTGACTACAGCTGAAATAATTCATTGAAAAAATGTAGAACTTAATCCCATTTAACAGAAATCTTAAATACCATTAAGTTTATCAGTAACAGTTAAAAAGACAAATAAAAAACAAACAGATATTAAACCGAACAAATGATGTAAACAGTCAAATTACAAGTGTAAATACAAAAATAATGAGAATAATAAATCATTTGATTTCATTAAAATAAATAAATTCAAATTATAAGATACTCTTTTTAATGTTAGCAATTTTGAAAAGAACATTAATTTTCAACTTTTGTTGAGACTATAATTTTCTATAAGTTTTAGAAAATAATGTAGTAATATACATTTAGATGCTTAGCTATTAATATCACTTTGCCTAGTGTTTCCAATTCTAGATTCTATCCTAAGGAAATAATCTTGAAAGTAGAAAAAATTTCACCTGCAAACATTTGTTTTCCTGTGAATGTATGTAATTTTAGAAAAGAGCATCACAAAGCCTGAGCTTAAAATGTGCATAAGTATCATTCATTTAATTACAGAAATCAGGATGGCTTGAATTGATTACTTTTTTTGCAGTAGCTACTTGCCACACAGGAAACTAGAACATCTTTTCTGTACCACTCCCATAGATTGTGCCCTCTCTGTAGTTAAACCTTTGTCTTAAGAAAACTCCAGGACAGAAGTTCCAAAATTTTAAAGTATACAAGTTGAAGCTCCTAAGACCTTTCTTACCATGCTCCACTCAGGTGGCAGCATGGGTAGGCCTGTGAATAAATGCAGCTCTGCAAGCATCTAACCAGGGCTAGTAATGCTAGTTTACCCTTCTTGCTATCATGTTTAATTTCTAAGAATGTTGCTTTTTGGAGCATAATAATCACTTAAAGGAATGACATCCCCTGCCTTTCTCTTAGATATGGGATGGGGTAGAAAATATCCTAGAATGCAAGACTTTCTGTCAATTTTCCTCTTTAACAAAATTGTGCCTTCTCTTTCATAGTCTGGATGGAACAGTGGGGATAACAGCAGAAAGATCAATTTGTTACCTCTTAGAAAACTCAACAATGGGTAGTCTGACAGTTTTTTGGCGGTTTTGCTTAGAATATGGAAATACTTACTACTTGTTGTTTTCCATATGGGGCTTTAGCCAAAATTCCGAGATACAGGAAAGGTCCCATTCAACATATTATGACACATTGTCTTTGAAAGTTTCAGAGAAGCACAAAGAAGAAAATTAAAATCACCTGTCCTTTTCCTACAGCTAACATTTCTATGTCAATGCCTATTATCCTTCTTAGCTACTCATAAATATAAATGTTAACTTATATGGTCAGAATAATATTTTATAGATTTTTTTAATCCTCACTTTTCTACTTAATTATATTAAAATATAATTCATTGTTTTTATAAAAGACCATTTTCTGTCGTGCATAGTTTGTATTATTTTACAAAAATTTCAGTCACAAGAATACTTGGATTATTTCCAGTGTTTTCTTCTATATAGAATGCTTTGGTAAATATTTTTACTCATCAACTAATTTATCGAATATATTTTGAGTGCCACTTTCTTAGAACAAAAGGGAAGAGGAAACTTTCAGAGTGATGTATATGTTCACTATTCTGACTGTGATTATGGTTTAGTAAGTGTACGTATAAATATGCATGTCTAAATTGAACAAATTTTATATGTTTAATATATGTAATTTATTGTGTTTCATTTATATCTCTATAAAGCTGTTAAATAAAAAGCAAAAACAAACTAAAGTGAAAAGACAATTTTCTTAAGTATATTTAAACATCAAAGTGCAAGATTTTATGGGAGCATATTACAGGAGCATCTAACTTAGTTTTGGAGAGGATGTCAGAGAATAATTCCCTGATATCTGAAATGAGAATGAAGCATGGATAAGAATTAGAAAATAAAATGAGCACAACAAGGGGGTGGTGGAGGAGAAACTCCTGACAAAGAGAGAAAAAATTTCATGATGCTTACCTATGAAAAAAAAACATGAAAACCTCAATGACATTAGATAAGAGAACCATGACAGTGATTAAAGAGAAAGGGATAAAGTAGTGAGAGCTGAAGACAGAGATGAGGCAGAGACCATAATCTAAAGGAACAATATCTTGAATTATATTATATCCTAAGGACAAAGAGTATTAAACAAGTAAGTAATAATATATAATTTATGTGTGTGTGTATGTTTTTGAATATCACTGTGACTATTATGTGGAGATTAGCTTATTTGGGACTTGAATATAATTAAATTAATGCTACTACATTATAAGGGGTCTATACCACAAAACCATTGCATAGTTTTGTCATGTCCTAGATTGCAACTTGAACTAGCATAGGGTCACTGATATTGACCATAATAGTGTTTAAGAGGCAGAAGTGATTAGGCTTAGTGATTGTTGTATATGGGAGGGGAGGAAGGGAGATAAGTTATTATAACTCCCAAGTTTTAGGTTAAAAACACATGTTTTTTTTTCCCTGAGATTGTTCAAAGTGGAAATCAAGCAAAATTGAAAGAAAGAAATTAGTTTAACTGTGGATATATTAAATCTGATATGTATACCTGATATTCAAGTAGAGTGCTCACATAATCATGTACATATACTTAGAACTAAGTAGGGATGGGCTAGAGCTTTTGCTTTCAGGATATAAAGTAGATATGATGCCTTATTAAATGAGAATGATGTGGTTTTACATTGTATTGAGAAACTCTAACATTTACTATTTTGATAGAAAGAAAAGAGTAAGCAAAAGGATCTAAGAAAAATGATCCAAAGAGTTAGTAAGAAAATCTACTTACTAGAAAATCTACTGGTATCCAAAGAGCTGAGAGTTTGCTACTGATAAGTTAAATAGGAGGAAGACTGGAAATTGTCCACTATTTGACCTGGTACATGGGTCTGTATTATTTTCTTATTATTACTATAATAAATTATCACAAACTTGGTGGCTCAAAGCAACAAATTTTTATTCTCTTACAGATCTGAAGATCAGAGTCAAAAATCAATTTCACTGGGTTAAAGCAAAAGTGTTAGTGGAGATGATTCTCTCTGAAGGTAAAGGTTCCCTTGCTTTTTCTGGTACCTAGAGACTAGCTACAGTTCTTGACTAATGACACTTCCCTAAATCACTGAAACCTTTTTCTTATGTCATTTTATATCCTGCTACTCTCCAACAGTAGTTTCTCCCACTTCTTTTTTTATGTAATGACACTTGTAATTGCATCATTTGGCCCACTTAAATAATCCAGAGTACACTTCTGATCTTAAAATAGTTTTGAGATTGGATTAAACATGGTGAAGTGAGAGACATTCCTAGATCTCTCCCTTTGAAACAATAATAAACAAAAATCAACAACAAAAACACCCAAACTGCACACTAGCACATCTGAGCATGAGCTCTGTGCATAAGAGCTACTTACAAGTCAGAACCTTGGATGTTGGGCAGTGGACTGGGAGAAAAAAAAAAAGCTGCCTCTCACAGCAGTCCAGAACTACCTAGTAGGAGAGGGAGCTGGGGAAGAAGGAGCAGTGAGTTCCCTAAACAGTTTTGTCTGGGAGAGCTGTGAGCACAATGCCCAGTCATCAGTGCATGAGGCAGAGAAATGGGGAAGGCAGAAGAGCAGGAATGGTAAAAATAAAAAAACAAAAAAACAAAAAAAAACAGTTGATTTCTACTGGCCCCGGTTACAAAACAGGCTGAGCCACAACCACCATCCCTCAAACACAAAGGACCCCTCCCCCCATACCCTCTGAGATGGATCGCCAGCAAGCCCCAGGGGAATCTGAGTAAACACTACCAAAACTGTCACTAACACACATAGGAACTGAGACTGAGTGTATCAAGAGTGATTAAACATCTATAAGGAAAAAAAAAAGACATTATTAAGACTATATAAAACAGAGATCCAAGAGGCTTAGACACTATCTACTGAAAACCAAAAGAAAAACACTTTCTTTGCAGCAGGCTAGAGACCATTATATAATACTCCTTCTTAGAGGAAG
>PVKZ01008979.1:0-13036 GCA_004027375.1 Macroglossus sobrinus
GATCTCTTCAGCAAAAAGAATCTCTCAAGAAAAGGTCTCTACCACTTGTCATGGTTTTTCCAATGGCATCTTTGACTTCCTTGTTCCTCAGACAGTAGATAATAGGGTTGAGCATGGGAGTGAAGACTGCATATATGGCTGAAATCAATTTGTTATAATTGAAAGAAGCAATGGCCCGAGGTCGAACATACATGAAGATCACAGCTGTGTAGAAAATGACCACCACTGTAAGGTGAGAACCGCAGGTAGAGAAGGCCTTACGCCGTCCAGTGGCAGAAGGAATGTGCAGGATGGTAGAGACAATGAAGGCATAAGAAATAACAGTGGCTGAGAGAGGAAACACAAGGATGATGATGGCAAGAACAAAGTCTACCATCTCAGCAATGGAAAAGTCCATGCAGGCCAATTTGAGGATGGGGGACACATCACAGAAAAAATGGTTTACAATATTATTGCCACAGAAGGAAACTTGGGAGATGAAGTAAACCTTTACCATGGAGATGGTGAAGCCACTCACCCAGGAACTGATGGTCAGCTGAACACAAAATTCTGTGGTCATCATGACTGGATAGCGAAGAGGCCAACATATAGCTACGTAACGGTCATAGGCCATGGCAGCCAAGAGCACACATTCAGTACAGGCAAGTGCCATAAAGAAATAGAGCTGGACCATACATCCCAGGAAGGAGATGGTATTGGGGCAAAGCAGGAATCCAGCCAGCATCTTGGGGACTGTGACAGATATATACCAGGTCTCCAGAAAGGACATGGTGCCCAGAAAATAGTACATGGGCTTGTGCAAGGACCCAGTGACCCATACAGTGAAGATGATGACCAAATTCTCCAGCAGCACAAACAAATAGGTGATGAGGAAGAGGAGAAAGAGCAGAACCTGTAGCCAATGGGAGGTAGGGAAACCCACCAGGATGAACTCATGAATATGGGTGATGTTTTCCTTCCACATAGTTAGGATGGTGAAAGACAAAGGATTTAATGAGAGTAGCACCAAACTGAGGATTGAGATCAACATTAGCAGCAAGGGGCCCTTAGGCTACAGGTATTAATCATTAAACTTAACCCTAGAGCCATTATCTGGACCTATGGTATTATATGGGGATTACAAGAGGCCACAAAATCCTCTCCAGAAAATTAGGTGCCAGAACAAGAACTAAAAGCAAATCCCCCACATACACAAAGCTAGGAATCCTGAAACAGAATCTCAAGGTTATAGACAGAGTTCAGACCTTTGTATCTGGATCAAAAAGATCTTCAGGTAGTACTAGGAGTAAATACTTTCTTTATTGGTATATTCCCAGATTTCAGAGGCAGCCATAAGTCAGGAGACCATGATGACTTATTCTAGTTCCAAGGATAGTTCCAAGGATAGTTCAGGAAGCAGAGCAGGGAAACAGGGAAGTTCAAAATCTGAAAAAAATAAAAGCAAAATATTAACTGGAAAAGACCTTCCTAGCTAGGAGAATTGCTGACACTGGCTACTCCTCAGCTATGTTGTAAATTTTTTGAAGACTATGATAAAGGTGGCTAACAATTTTCTGTCTATTTGTGGACCATTGCTTAAAAAATTGAGTGAAAGGATATCTAACCTCTTAGAATAATTAAATACATTTTCAGTTTTTAGATGGCTCCAAAGAACACTAATAATAATAGTTATATATTTATCACTATTTTGTATATTACTATATATAACTATCATATAACATAACATATATTAATATATAACATATATTATTATATGTAATAATTATAGATACATATGTAATAGTTTTTATATATACATATAAAATAATTTTTAGATACACATGTGTGATAGTTATCTATACATATATACATATATACATATATGTAACAGTCATATGTATATAAAATATGTTTACTTTTATGTATTGTATATGATATAAAAGTTCACATTTGATCCCCAATTAATTTGTGCATTCATCTATATCTATTTTAAAGACTATATCTACTTCAAAGTTTTTATAGTGCAGGAAGAAGTTGCTCTATTATTCAATCTGCTCTTTGACTCTGGAACCTCTCTTTATTATGGACACTGAGGACAAGTTGCATTTGAGTAGCTGCCTTGGAAGAGGGGAGTGGGAAGGTTTGACAACTCAGAAGGGTTCTGGGCTTCCAGGGCACAGTATGGTCTAAGGAGAGAATTGATTAAAAAACAACTTCTTCACAAGTGGGTAGAGAAGAATGAGAGAAGTAGAGATAAAAGTTGGCTTAAGATTATAAATAAAATTAATCCAAGAAATATACTATTCAAGGCCAATAGAGATGCCCTGGGAAGGGTAATACAAAATTAGGAAACTGGAAGAAGAATAAGGAATGGACTTTCCTCATTTTCAGTATTATTTCTGATTTATATGTACTTTATGGCCTAAAACTCCCTAATCAATAAAAGACACTCTAGTAAAGTAGTTTTTTATGTGTTGGAAAAATGGACACGGTGAAACAGAACTCCAATTTGACTTCTTTCTCCACTAAATAGAAGGATCCTTTCATTAATTTTAACTATGCTCTTAGGGAGGTTCTTTTGTCCAAAAAGTGTGAGGCAGTATGGAAGCACACAGACTAAATGTGAACAATTATAGAACAAGCTTGTGAAGGAATTTTCACATGTGAATGTATAACCCTCTTGTCTGGTTTTTTAGAAATCATAGAAAACAAAAGAGTAGCATAATAAGAGACTCAGCATGAACAAAAGGAGCCCCAATGTTCAGAATGTCCTAAAGCATAAACAAAATAAAACAAAACAACAAAACAGAACAAAACACTACAGAACAGTGGGGCAAATAATTGGAAGACTTGAATTCTAGTCTTATTTACCTCTTACTAACTTCACAATCTAAAGCAAACCTCAACTTTTCTAAAAATCGATTCCCTTAAAAGCAAAAAAAGAGGCTATAAAATTAAAAAATTCAACAAATTATGAATATATATAATTTATAACATTGTTAAGATAAAGATCTATGAATACTCTTTGGGGTCTTGGTCATACCCTGTATACTGAAAATATCAAGATGAAAAAGTCAGGTTTTCGTATTCAGAGTTTTGAGAAGAAAATAAAACAAATAAATAAGCCATTATAGTCCAATGTGGTACAGCCATAAGAAAGACACATGCTAGGTAGCACTTTGGATGAGGTGCTAGCATTGCCTTCAGGGGTGGCTTTCAAAGAAAGCAATGGGGCTTTTTTTTTTTTTATCTGTACCTGGGGAGCTGAGCCCAGATTATGCTGGAGAAAAATAACAAAAGAGACAGATATCAGCATAAATTTATGGTCAACTGGGTTACAAATAATGTCTGGGTAGCCTAACTGTTTAAAGTCAATTCACTCCTCATTTTTCCCAAAGAGTCTTGCTCTGTGATAAATTCATCACCCTACTCCTCCTCCAAATCTCAGCAGACAATTCAGATTTTAATTTACAAAGACAAATGAGCCTATGAGATGTGTATTCATTCAACTTTCCACTATCAAATCATTATGCTCACTTTCTGATATCTCTGCTCACCTGACGTCTCTGCTCATTTCATCTTTACTTTTTTTGTAAGGCCAGTTCCTCCATATGCTTTATATCTCATTTCTCAGGAGACTCATGTATTAGAAATACCATCTCTTTCTGTATATTTAATTCATTCTTTTCATAGTCACTGAGCACTTACTATGTGACAGGCACTATTCTAGATGCTTGAAATAGCTCACTGAACAAAACAAAACAAAACAAAAAACAGGCCAAAAACCATAATCTCAAGAAGTTACATCTCAGTAAAGGAATACAAGCTGTAAATAGATTCCTTCTCAAGACTTCGAATAAATGCAATAAAATTATAAATGTAGAAATTGAAAAGTTCTATTGAGAAGACAGAACAGGTTAAGGGGTAGTGGCAGGTTTATATTCTAAATAGGTTGACCAAGATAAACCCCTTGGAGCAGAGTCAGAAGGTGAAGGCATTAGCCATCTGGCTGTCAGGTGGAAATGCTTTCCACACAAAGGGAATAGGTAATCCAAAGACCCTAAGCTGAGGTTCAGTGTGAGGTACAACAAGGAATCCAGTATGGTTGGAGCAGGGTGAATGGACGCGGGAAAGGAAGTCAGAGAAGTAGGGATTGGGGAGATGATGACAAGCAGATCACCATGGTCCTTTCAAAGCAGTTGTAATCATGTTGGCTTTTAGTCTGAGTGGAGTGGGGCCACTTTGGATGATTTTGAGCAGTTGAGTGACCTTATCTTATTGATGTTATAAGAATTATACTAGCAGATTATTTTTTTACATTTTATTAAATTTACCTGGGATGACATTGTTTAGTAAAATGATATAGGTTTAAAGTATACAGTTCTATAATACATCATCTATAGCATTGTGGTTACCACCCAAACTCAAATCACCTTCATCAGATTCTTCTGAGTCATTTTTAAAGCTTTTGAAGATGATCAACCATTTCTCTTCCTAAAAACAATCCTTCTATACTGTTCATATTTGTGTATCTGCTTTAGAATACCATATGGTCAGTTACCCCTGTTTTGTCCTTACTTTCTGGTAATATCTTTCTCATCTGTAAAATGTTAGTTTCCTAACAACAGCCCCCACACCTTTAACCCTACCGAGGGCCAGGTAGTCTCAGGCACTGAAAACTCCAAGACAAATAGACACTGGAACTGTCTAATAAAGGAGGCAAAGAAAGGAACAGAGAGTTGGAATATAATGTCTTAAGCATTGCAATAGATAATCGAGTATTGGGAGCCCAGAGAGAAGAATAATTCTTTCTGTCAGAGGGGCCCAAAAAGCCTTCACCAAGGAGGTGTCGTTTGAACTGATATGAAGCATTGCAGAATTTTGGAGAGGGGAGAAATATGAAGAAGAGAAAATAGCACATGTAAAGGTACAGATAAAGAGAGAAAAAGTTAATGATCAAATGATTTGCATTTCTATTAGAAAAAAGTGTTATGAATGAATCAAGACAAGATCAGATTATAAGGCTGTACATGATTGCCTTCTTACTTCACACTTATCCCAAAACTTTTTACTAATTCTTATTTCCAACATATTTAGTTCTGCTACACCTGACAGACTATCTCTTGTCACACTGACCACATGTGGAAAAAAGATGAGTACCATTCACATGTTATCTAATATTACCTGAGCTCCTTAGAATTTTAAGATTTATGTTATATTCTTGAAACCTTGAGTAAGTGATGGTACTTTATTGCTTCAGGCATAACCTAGGTCTCTGCAGATAACCCACCATTTGGGCATGTGAATGAAGGCCATAGGAGACTCCTGTCCTACACTTTCCTCCTGCTGAGCACTCACCTGGTTTTTCTACTTGGCTTCCATCATCTTCGCTCTTAATCTCTGCCTTTGCCTATATAAACTGTTCAATAGTAAACATTGATATTTTACTGGGTACATATTATTTGGCAGAATTTATACTAGGTTCTTTCCATACTTTATCTCACTTAATTCTCTAGTTCCAAAGACTATACTCCTTCTACTATGCAATAATGCTCCTCCTTTAAATATTGCTTCCCACCTGTCTCTCTGCTCACTGCCATTGTAAATCTACAGTCTGCTCTCTGCCTGTTTCTTTACCATCTGGCTCACTATATTGATTCTTGGTTCTGATCCTCATACTTAAACCAATTTTCCATTTCATTCCAGTCTCTTATGCTCAAACTCTTTGCTTCTGAATTTAGCATTTACACCCCATCTGAACTTATGTGATTAGTCTAAAGTTCTAAAAGCTGATTACTCGAGCTGTTTTCCATGAGCAAGTTGCTCCCCAAGTCTACATAACAGTCAAGAACTCCTAATATTTGTGGTAATTTTCACCCTATCCCTAATTAGACCCCCCTGTGTGTCTAAAGTCTGAATCTATATGTCCTCCTCCACTGTACACTGACTTCTGATCCAGCCACTGACCTGGTGTATTCTACCCAGTCACTGCCCATTTCTTAACTCTGAAAGGCTTTGTTATGAAGAGCATGTTGGCTCAGTCAGAGGAGGGGCTTACTTGCTGAGTCAAAGGAATAGAATTGATGTGCATTTCTTGGAAGATGCTACAGGAGGGAAATAGCTTTTCTTTAGAAGGAAGTGGAAATTGGAAGAGAACCAGGGAAATGCTGCAAATGATACAAGTTTTGTGTAATGGGGTGGAAAGTAAGATAAAAAAAAAAAATCAAAAGTTCAAGTCTCAGTAGAGATAGAGTGGGATGCACTGCAGGCAGCCGGGACCCAAATAGAGCTAGAAAAAGGTCTACTGTCAACACGTATAGATACTAAATAATATTCCTGTCTCCAGTTTGAGTCATCTTGCTAAAATATAAATATGAACATGTGACTCTGTAGTTCAAATCTTTCAGTGGCTACTGTTCTCTGAACTCCTTACATTGCATAACATATCCCTCGTGATCTGAACTCCACATTTCTACTATCCTAATATTCTTCTTTTGTCAGATACTCAGCTCAAACCACAATGAGAATTTGCAGTTGTTCAGTGCAACATCCTCCTTCAAGACTTCATGTAGGTGTACATACTCTGTCTTCTACCTGAAAATTTTTCTAACTCTGCCACCTGGCAAATGCCTACTCAGACCCATCTCTAAGTACCCCCACTATCACCATATACTACCCATCACCCCTAGTTATCTTAATATCTTTTTGTAACATGTTGGACCTTAAAGCATCTTATCATGATAACATGTATCATTTGCTTACCTGTCACTGCTGCTAGACTTGTGAAATCCTTGAAAATACCAATTTATATTCTAATTTTCAGCTTGTTCATCCTATCTCCATTGTCTAGTACAGTTCCTGATGCATGGTTGGCACTTCGAGATGTTTAATTAATAGCAGATGCCTCACCATAGTACATTCTGTTTATTTCTGGTTAGGGACTGGGTGAAGTAGGTCATCTTGGTTGAGTCTGACTTAGAGATCTTATTTCAGTTGTCTAATGGTTTGATCTTTAGAGAGGTGTTCTGAGGAACATGACCAATGTCATCCTGTGAATCTTTGCCCTGTCACCTGGAATGAGTTGCAGATAGGTGACAGAAAGCAAAAGGTGAAAAAAAAGGGAAAAGGAAAAAAATGAGAGACTTAGAAATAGCCTGATCTAAATCTTAGAAAACTGCTTCTCGATGAAACGCAGGAGTTCCATTATTTTGTGATTCTTGTCAGCTGAGAAAGACTCTGGGGTCCAGATCAATTATAAGGAAATAAAAAATTATTCTGCTGTTAATTAAAAGAAAATGCAATATCACCTCAATTCATATTATGATCACGCTTTTAAATCTAAAATTCAAAGGTTACTTTTTGGCCTGTTGGATGCTCCTGTTGGATGATAAGAACCCAAGATGGAAAAAATTTTTCTGTTTTATATGTCTTTTTCCCTCTACAACTATTCAATGTTGTTTCTTTCCCACTCCTCTCTCTCTTACTCTCATTCTTTGTTTCTTCGCCACTGATCTTGTGTTGGCTTTGTATGTTGACTCCTCTGGTGGTCTTCATCCAGGCAGAACCTATAGCTGGAGAGGTCCAGTATGCAATAAGCTCACTGTTCAGGAGAGACAACTCTGTTCTTTAAAGACATTTCCTTAGGGATCTGATTCACAAATGCTAGAAGATTTAGAAGAGCAACAGTGACAGAGAAGTTAGAGAAATTCCCTAGTGATGCCCAAGGGTTAACAAACAGAGATGATGCTAGAATATTATAGATGAAGAGGCAGAACAGCAAGTTTCATGGCAAATCACCCTGGTGATTGATCCTAATTCTAGTTTCAAGACTTCATTTTCATTTCTGTTTCTGATTCTCTATGAAGTGTCTGTTACTTATAACCTATTACTTTAAAGCATTAGTATTATTCAAAGTGGTTACTAGTGAGAGGATTAAAAAATATACAAAAGATGATTTAGCAGTGTTAATAGTATGTAATAAGCTCTAGGGAGAAGCACAGCTATCTTTCCACTTCCTCTAGTCAAAAGAAGAGTATTCCTAAGCATCAAAGATAAACAATTGCACATAGAACTGGGAAATGGAGTTTTGGTGGTAAATTGATTGCAACATCCCCTCTGCATAAATCTCTGTTTGAAGACAGTAAGTGTGGTGGCATCATCTAAAGATTCTTGTACAATATTTGGAGATATTCTTTGTTCTCTGTTAAATACTTTAAAGATAAGACCAACAGACACAAATATATTGATAGGTAAAATGCTTTAAAACAATTATGTGAATATATTTTCTGGAGTAAAAGTCCTGAGCAAGAACAAAGAAAATTTTTATTGGTGAAATTTATTTTTATAAAAACACAAGGAGTGTTATAAACAGATATCAATGTCATTAATGTTCTTTATTAAAATAAAATAAAATGAAATAATTACAAAATCCAACAGAAAATAGTTACTATACTTATACTTATTTTCATCTTCATCTAACATAGGGGTTCATATGATATTTTTCCATGTATACTTAAAGAACTCTGCTTCTAATAGAATATTTATAAGATTTATTAATTTGGTTAATATAATTATTAGTAGCTAAAACATTGAAATTCTAGGATAATTCTACATACTTTAGAGACTAAATTGTCCATTTAACCTCTCATGCCAGAAACCTTTGAATTATTTTAAACTTTAATTTCTTGACCTCAAAACACTACTGTCAATCAAATGACTAAGGTCAACTCTATTTACAAAAATATGAGGACTGCCATAGAAAAGAGCAACTTTTTGTAGAAAACAGAAAATAACAGTAATAGGTTTTGTGCTTTCTATTGCGAAAGACTTCAGATATGTGTTATGTAAATTAATGCTTTAACAACTCTGTAAAATGTTATTAATATTCACACTTTTCAAACAAGAAAATCAAGGTTCAGAATAAATAGTTATTTCTGTAGAGATATTGTATCACCATTTTGTTATAGATAATGCAAATCAACTTAGTTTAAGCAGAAAGATAACTTGGTTCTTATAAAATCATACAGATGATTGGAGTAGGGAGCTTTATTTAGGCTGAAACTCAGGAACAACTTTCAGTCCCCTAAACCCCCTTGTCTTTACCACAGTAGAGAAAGTTGCTGCTGTGGCTGCTGCTTCCTCTTCAGAGCTGATGAACTAGAATCTGGTCAGCAGGTCCCCTAATGATATCTAACACTTTCATTTGTCTTAGGAAATTTTTTATTTGTTTTTCACCTGATTTGTATATAGCATGTATGTTCTATTGGTGTATTGAGGGCATATACTGAAGTAATGGTGTTCCATTAGTTTGCTGACACAAATCACAATATAGCATAGAAAGCCACAAGGATCCAAGAGCACAAAAGTTGTCAACTACAAAAGTTGCAGTAATACTGATTCTTTCATCTTTCATGAAACTATTGATCTCATCCCTATAAGAAAAAAATGGGCTCTTACAGTCCTAGAAGGAGGCTAAAATTGGGAGAGGATTGAAACATGATCGATGTTATTTTTAATATCAATGGGATTCCATCAATTATTAATAGCACTATCACTGCCATCACTACCACCACAGCCACCACCATACCATTAATACTTATCATCACATCTACACTGACTGGATTGCTTGTTCCTTCCAGGCATCAATGTTTGTTAACTAATGTGCCCCTAGAGCTATTAACACAGACTCTTAGAAATACAGAGAATCTATTTCAGAGTGTTGCAAAGCTAGACTCCTTGGTTTCAAATACCGGCTTTCACATTTATTAAGTACGCATCTTGGACAGCTTATTTAACCTCTCTTTCTGTGAATTAGTTTTCTGATCTGTAAAATCAGTTAACTAATCATAACTAACTCACAGAGGTGTTAGGAGAATAAAGTAGTTTATTACCTGTCAAAAGTTAATAATACTAATTTATATGTTAACATTTATTATTATTACTGTCATTTCAGATACTGATGAAATATATACAATATATATTAAACATAGTTCAAGACTAAGTAATATGTAATGCATTAAGTTTCAATTTTTCTTTTTTTCTCTTCTTCCGTTGTATGATTACTTTAAGAATTCAGATTATAAAGCAAGCTAGTATGTAGATTTATGATAAGTGTCATGGGAATGACATCTTTGCTGGGACACTATTTTATCCTTAAGACAGCAAGGCTCAGGTAGGCAGAAGGCCAACTCCCAAGATCTTTATGATAGCATCTGACTTGCTGGTTCTTAAGATAGTAGATGAACAATCTAACATGTATGTGAGGCCTTCATACACAGCTGAGATTGATGTATTAAATTAAATAATGCAATAGCTCTGGATTAAACATACATGACAATTATGGCTGTGTAATAAATTATGGTTATAGTGAGGTGGGATGCACAGGTCAAGAAGGCTTTTTTTCTTCTCAGGTGGAGGTTATAAGCAGAATGGTGGAGACAATGTAGACATGGGAGAGGACAGTAATGATAAGAGGGAAGATAAGAATGACAGTAGCCAAAGCAAATTCCAGTAGCTCAGTTGTGGACATGTCTTTGCAGACCAGTTGGCAATTGGTGAAATGTCACAGAAAAAGCAATTCATGACATTGGAGCCATAGAATGGGACATGTGAAATGAAATAGATCTTGATTACAGTGCTCGTGAAACCAGATAAGAGAAAGCTACCAACTGCACACAATAACCTGTGGTCATGATGACCAGGTACTAGAAAGGACATGTCAGTGCATTTTATTTATAATAAAAGAAACACAAGTATATGCTAAACTTCTACAAATAGAGGATTGGTTAAATAATCGATAGTTTATAAATTATATGTGTATGTATACAAATATTTCTAGATCAGAATGTTTTCAATATTTTTAGTATTTGTGACACATGTTGCCAAATTTCCTCTCAGCAAGGCTGAGCCAATTTGTACCCCTTGATACTCAAGCGAAGCGTGAGAGTTTAGTTCTTGCACCTGTCAATCCCATCTATAACTGTGACAATCATGCCTTGCCTACATGGCTCTAAATTATATTTATTCATTATGTTTCTTCATAGCCACCATATGCTAGACATTGTTCTGGGTCATAATAATAAAATGATGAATAAGCAACTGTGATTATTGTCTCTGTGGAGCTTACAATCTAATTAGGAACACAGAAGATTAAATAAACAACTGTACTCAGCCTCTAGTTCAATGTGTGCACTGACCTTAGTAAATCAGAAATGAAGGTAAAAACTCTGTAGTCCAGGAGGTGATATGCTGCCAGAACAAAAATTCACATTTTGCTATCTCCATGCCTTGTAACTCACACTAGAATGATCACCTCCTGGGCTCTGTTACCTCATAGGCTATAGTCGGTGGCCTATGTGTAGAAAAAAACTCATCCAGAGTCTTCTGATGTTTTCCTATAATGAAGCCTATGCTTCCCTGAATGGCTTCATCCTTCTGCTTCCCTTTTCTACACCTTCTACCTCAAACTAAAACAAAGGTCAAACACAGGAAAGACCATGTAGAGAGAGGCCAGTTCTGCATTTGTTTACTTGTTTAAATATTGAAGTGTAGTCGTGCATCTGCTCAGTGTCAACACTTTCCACCTCACCAGGATGCATGATTCATGAACCTGCTCCATGTAAATTATATAGAAATTCAGATGCTAGCTGCTAGCTTGCTATCGATCACTGTTCTTTCTCCAAAACTAGTTTCTTGGAGGTGTCTTTGAAACTCTAGCCCCTAATTATGCCCTAAAAACTGTTCTGGACTTCATGGAAGACATAGATCCCAAGTTTAAGAACATTTTCTAGGACAACACCTCCATTCTACCCATCTCTGCTAGCTTTCCCGGGCTTAGGATCCTGGCCCTGGTACAAGTGCAGAGTATGGCGTAGGGCTCTCTTGACCTCTTGGTTACGCAAGCAGTAAATGATGGGGTTGAGCAATGGTACAATGACAGCATAGAGTACAGAGACTAGCTTGTTGGTGTCAAAAGCTGAGAGTGCCTTTGGCCGAGCATAGATGAAGATGCTGGCTGCGTAGAAAATGACCACAACAGTGAGGTGAGAGGCACAGGTGGAAAAGGCTTTGTGGCGCCCAGCTGCTGAGGGAATGCGCATCACAGCACCCGTGATGGCCATGTAGGAAGCTCCAGTAACAGAGAGTGGCCCTAGAAGGATAAAAATGGCTAAGACAAAATCTGTAAGCTCTGCTGTTGACATGTCAGTGCATGAAAGGTTGAGCAATGGGGAGACATCACAGAAAAAGTGGTTGATGATATTGGGGCCACAGTAAGAGAGACGAGAAATGAGAAAAACTTTGACCATGGAGATGCCAAAACCTCCAGCCCAGGAGCTGGCTGCCAGCTGCACGCACAGTCGGCCACTGACGATGATAGGGTAATGGAGAGGATGGCAGATGGCCACATAACGATCATAGGCCATAACAGCAAGAAGGACACACTCAGTGCAGCCCAGACCCAGAAAGAAGTAGAGTTGTGTCATGCAGCCCTCAAAGGAGATTAGCTGTCCATGGCCCTGTTTGGACCCAACAAAGCCAGCTAGCATCTTGGGAATAGTGACAGTAACATACCAGATCTCCAGGAAGGACATATTAGCCAGAAAGAAGTACATGGGTTTGTGGAGGGTGGGGTGGTTCCTAATTGCCATAATGATGAGTGTGTTCTCAGTTAGCACCAACACATAGGCCAGCAGAGAGAGGGCAAACAACAGTGTCCGCAGTGGCACAGGAGCTGGGAAGCCCAGCAACACAAACTCACTTACTCTCCCACTCTGGTTTTTTCGCTCCATGGGGTCGGTCTTGCCCACTGCTCTTCCGGAGAGAGAGTAGAGTGTCTTCTGGAGGCAGCAGCAAGTCCCCAGCCTTTCTCTTGGTGTGTTTATATTGGTAGGATGCAATGAATGTAGTACATACAATTTGTCACCGATCTGAGGCCACTGTTCTCTTCTGTAATCTGGGAAAGAGCTAAGAGAATAGTGGACAGGAATAAGTAGCTTTGTGTTTGAGACAGGATAGCAGTCTGTTCTGGCACTTGGAGAAGCATGTATTAATAAGCACC
>PVKZ01008980.1:0-13046 GCA_004027375.1 Macroglossus sobrinus
AAAATAGGGGAGCATCTCTACAGCCCAGCAGGGGAGGGGTAAATAGTACATGGGGGTTAGGAGGTGCGGCACTTGCTCTTCGCAATCAGTCTGCCACCTCAACACCCAACCTGCCAGGGTGTGGGATTGTGTGCGGGTGTTCGCCCCTCTGCGACACACTTTCCAGGCCAGGCCATGGACAGATTTGTGACAATAAGATGCATATCTTTTATGTTCTTCATGGCTTCCTACTTCTTTGAGCTTTCTACCCGAGTGTCTCCTGTCCTGTGCTTTCTACTCTCAATCATCTTCCTTATAAAGATGACAAACTGATGTTTGGAGAGGTGACGTGCCTTGCCAAAGCACTGGGGCTGAACACCAGGGCATATCTGACTCCATATCAAGCTATCTATAAACCTATCACTTCACTATAAACATGAAATCTTGATAATACCTACCATTCCTTAAGCACTTGTGTGTTAAATGCCTTAAGAGGACTCAGTTATCCCCATGGTTGAGATTAACAAATAAGGGAGCTTTCTGAAGTTGTACGGCAAGCAGATGGAGCAGCCAGAATTGGAACCACATGCGAAAGACTGTAGCCCATGATCTTCACTATGCTCTCTCTTGCTAAAGTGTGAAAGGCTGATGAAATACCCACTGCCAATGTGAGCACAGCTAGATCATGGCTCACACTTTGGATATTAATGGATGATGGGAGGCAGGGACATGCAAATTATACCTATCAAATACTATTACACTTCTTCACACTTACCAGATGGACAAACATTTCAAAGTCTGAATACAGAAAGTATTGGAAGAGGAGGTAGGGAAATGGGGTCTCAGAAATTGCTAGAGAAATGTACATTTGTACAGGATCTTTGGAGAGCAATTGCTCCCCTACGACCTATCCTTTTTTCTAGGGATGAGTGAGTCTTGCACACTCATGTAAATGACGTGAACGGGGATATTCCTTGCAGCATTTTTATATTAGAGAAAATGCGGTATATGGGTCAAGGGCAAGGGCAGACACAAGTAGGCCACTCAGGAATTAGGGCTGAATCTTCATGGGAGATGGTGGTGGCTCAAACCAGCGGCAGAGGTGGAGGCAGACAAGACTGTGTGTGGGAGTGGGTGCTGGAGGGAGGTGAGGTGGGAGCGGGCGGTCAGTCGGGGATATGTCAGGTTTGAAATGCTATTTGACACCCACGTGGAATGCAAAGTAGCAGCCAGAACTATGGGTCTGGAGTTCAAAAGAGAGGACCAGCTGGAGATGTAAATCGGGAGTCCCCAACGCATAGATAGTGTTTAAAGCTGTGAGCCTGTTCATTTTTTATTTCTTATAAATAAAAGAGTTGAAGCACATATGACAATGTTGACATCTGTTCATTCCAGGGGGTAGATAATACTCTTCTGGTGCTTGTAATACTCTTCTGTGTACTTTTTAGTATGTTTGAACTCTTTAATAATAAAATTAGTTAATAAACAGTCTAGAAGGCCACGAAGCTCTGAACTGCTGAACAGTTCTGTGATGGGTAACTTAGACCTACCATGTGGGTGCTGGCAATGCATTGAGGAGCCAGGTTCAATTCCATCTGACACCAACCTAAGCTTAGTGACCACGGTTTGACCCTGTCTCTCTGGACCCCTGTTTCCCTACTGGACAACAAGAAGCTGGCCCATGACATCTCAGGGTTCCTCCGGTGCTGATCATCCAGGATCCAAGCTGGCACCCCGTAAGGCCCCCATCTGATCTGATTTGTCCACCCACGTCTCATGCCTACTCCTACAGATGAAGTAAGAAATACCCTATAAGAGGGCTCTGTAGCTGGAAGGTCAGCTTTGCCTTCAAACAGATGGAAAGAAACTATAGCAAAGGACTCGGAAAGGACAGGGCCCTATGGCCCTCAGAGCCTGAGACCCACAAAGAATTAGGCTGAACTCAAAAGCAGGAAACCCAGAGACTAGAAGTCTTAATATAATACATTCCCTCATTTAACCCTTGCAACAACAAAGCCACAGGATTATCACTTTGCAGATGAGTGAACTGAGGCCCAGAGAGGCTCAACAACTTGCCCCAAATCATGCAGCAAAGAATTAGAACCCAGGCAGTGTGATTCCAGATTTCAAGTTCTTGACTATCCTTGGTGAGCGACAAGGTCCTCTAAATGTCTTCAAGGAGAGCCACAGAAGACAGCATAGATGGAACTCTGTTAATTAAGTCACTTATTCATCACCAACCCATGAATATTTATTGAGCACCCACTGTGCGCCCGGCTGCACTCAGTGTGTCTGGCCCTGGGGATGCTGAGATTAATAAGCACAGCCTCTGCTCTTGAGAACTCTGTAGTCTAGAGAGAGAGATCAGTTTAGAAACCAGCATAATAAAACCAATGGCTCCAGGCTGCTCTCGGGAAGCCACATATGCCCAGATGGTCCCAAGGGAAAGGATGGAGCAAAGTATGGACCAGGGCGTGGAGTCATGGTGTGGGTTCTTTCTCTGCCATCATCAGGTGGCCGAACCTCCATTCCTAAGCCATGAGTCCTAGAAACTTCTTCCTGACAGAAACTTCTGGGCACAGGAACAGCATGTGTTTAGCTTTTATGGAAAGGGGAGAAGATGGAAACCCTGTCATTGTGTGTTTTGTAAGAGGCAGAGCATTCGCTGCTTCTTTGGAATGACCTGTTTCATTGTCCTGAGACAACCACTTAACATTACTCATGCATAGAGTAGAGGCTCTGTCTGGAGAAGGAGCTATTTAGGGCTCCGTGGCTCCAAAGAGCTACAGCTGCTGTGTGACACTGGGAGAGGTGTTGCAGGCGGGACTGCTTCTTTGCAGGAGAGTTCTTAACACAGGCCTCTGGAGGGCAAGGGCCACCAATGGGATTCTGGAAATCCACAAAAATCCATGCCCTTGTGGGAAAGTGTTGTATATCTGTGCCTTTTTTTCTGGGTAGAGAGCTCAGAGCTTTCATCAGATTTTCAAAGGGTTCCTTGAATCCCTCGAGAAGGCTAACGATCTTGCCTCTGAAGAAATATTTGTTTTCTGCATGTGGTTTTAAGCTGTGCCCACCAGCCATCGGATGGTCTCAGGGTGGCGAGTGTGTTCTTGTTTCCCAGCTGCCGTGCAGGGATCAGGAGCTGAGATCCAGAAGATGGACAAAGTGCAAAAGGGGCCTGCAGATGTGGGGAAGGCCTGCGTAAGAAAGAGGAACTAGACAGGCCGGGCACAGCTCAGCGTGGGCTTCACTGTGCCATGCTGTGCATGGTCGTTTCAACACGCTCGGCCCAGACACAGGGAACTAGCTTCATGCTGGAGAAGTGGTTTTGTTATTATTTATTCACTCAGTTGGGGCATCAAGCAACATCACAGCATTAGTCGTTCAAGGAAGAAACAATTTCTGGACAGGTATTGAGGAAGGTTCTTCAAAGGTAGTGAGAAGGAAGAAGAGATGGCTTAGAGAAGGGTGAAGGGAAGGCCTGATCACTCTCTGGGCTCACTCGATTGAGCCAGACCTTACAGCGTTATTACCTGCGAGAGGGCATACCCAAGCCACAGCGGGAAGCAGATCCTGCCATGACGTGGGCTGGCACAGGGCTGGGAATGCAGGCCCGGGAAGATGGCTTCAGCCTTTGGACTCTGAGAGCAGCAGCCCTGCCCATCGTGGGTTTCCTGGGCTGAGATGTCCTCCCGACCGTCTGAACCATTAGCTCTGGTTTTACTTACATTTGGCTCCCCAGTGACCAGCACAGTGCTGGCCTCTGAAAGTTGTTAAATAAACAGGTGTGCCTGGGTCCCCTACTAAGCTTTGAATTCCTTTCTGGCAGGGACTATTTTTGGACCCCTGCAACACTGCGCTTACCAACCCTCCTCAGTGTTCTGCAGATAACCGTGAGACTGAATCCCCTCCTCCCCACTAGAAGTTCTCATCTCAAAGCTAGGGTTCCATGGGTCAGCCTGAGGCACCAGTGGTCCTTCTATATGAGTGATGGAGACCCCCACTAACCTACAAGCTGGGAGGAACTATTCCACTGCTTATGACCACGCCCCATTTTTTATTTTTTATTTTTTGCCTTTCTGAACAGCGACAGCATTTTTCAGCAGAGGTCCCCAGTACCCACATTCAGGAGCTGCATGCGTCTCTCCACTCGACATTCATGCACTCCTTCACTTGTTCACTCATATGCACACTCACCCTCATTCATGTCTTCAGCCATTCAGCTGTGCATCTGATTGACCGACTGACTCATTCATTCATTCATTCATTCAACGCCCACTAAATGTTGTACAGAACATTGTGTCTAGAGAATCTTCAGATGCAGATCTTGCTCCTGAGAGCTCCCAGATTGGGGTGAAGAGCATGAGAGCCGTGAACACAAGTGATCATGCAGAGCAGAACAGAGATGTCATGAGAAATACATAAACACAGCACTGAGGGGCCATGGAGAGAGAGATTTCTTCTGGTCGAGAGAGGGAAAGATGCGAGTCAGCTTCCTAGAGGATGTATAATCAGCAGCAGCTCCAGAATGTCTGTGTGGAAAGTGGGTGAGGGTGGCAGCTGGTGGGGGAAGCTTGACGCTGTATCATCCGGAGGGCACTGAAAAGTAGTCAGCTGCTTATAGCAAAGAATGGGGTTATGGTGGAGATTGGGGGATGGTTCTATCTCCCCACCAAGTTCCCTCTTGCTTCCTTCACCAGGAATGGCATTTGAGTTCATGCCTCGGTGAGTGGGGAGGATTTATTTGGATCCAGGATGACAGGGAGAGTATGAACACCAGACAGGAGCAAAGGCCTGTGGGTAGGAAAGTTCAAGGCAAGTACAGGGATGTGGAGACCTTAGGTTCTGGCAGAGCAGGTAGAAGGGAGTAGTAGGCAATGAACTTGGAAAGGTCAATTAAACTTCAAAGGCAAGGTTAAGATGTTTGGGCTTCATTTAACAGATATGGGGGCCACTGAAGATTTTGAGTGGGGGAGAAACAGCCAATGCTGTTTTTAGTGAAATGTCTCTGGGCCAGTGCAGAGAATGAAGGGGAGAGTTAGTACGACAGGAAGCTAGTTCCAGGCCCCTCCTAATGTTGAGGAGGGCGGAGCAAGAATGAGGTCCACCTACTGCCTGGCTAAAATATTTAAAAATTATAAATCAGGTGAACAAGCAAATAAAATATACCTTCCTGCCTCCACAACCTGGAGAGCCAGATTCGAATGTGTGATTCTCAGATCCTCAAGTTAAAACATGAAAGTGCCAGAAGATCTGCCCAGTGGCCCCAAACCCTGATTTGTGGCCAACCTCCCTTCCCCTCCCACCCCTAGTTCCTTACCTCACTGCGAGAGGCCTCACACACACCCACCCATGGGTACCCAGACCACACTTTGAACCTCTGTTAGTATTTCAGCAAACTGCCACCCCCAGCCACCCTCAGGCCTAGAGGGACACACGTTGACAGTACATCTGTCCCTGGGAGCCTGGGGAGGAAGCATAAGCAAACCCTCTAAAGCAAGAGGGTTTGGGATGACAGAAAATTCCTGAATTCTGGGTACTCCATGGGTGGTCTAGAAGGAAAGGTTTCAGGCTCCAGGTGGGCACATGCCCCTGAATTTTGGCCTTCTCAGCCACAGGGCTTGGGGGTCACATCCCGAAGAAGCCCTGAGTGGGCCCTTCTAAAGCCCAAGACCTAAGTTGGGGCCCACTTCTGCCCATGGCAAAGGCTTTTATAGTTAGGAGAGACAGACTGAGGCCCCGAGCCAGGGCGAGAACAGCACCTGTGATGGAGGGAACAGAAATGCAGATAACAAAATGCACAGGAAGGGGAGATTAGACTGATGTAGCTGCCAACCTGAGCACTGCAAGTGCCAGTGAACCCGAGCCTGGCGTCCTGACACCTCGGCACGTGGGCAGGGGGCGTGGGTGCAGCCACCTGCATCCCTTCTAATGAAAAGCCACCTAAATGACTTCTGCTCTGGCTCTCTCCTCTGCCCTCCTTCTGTCTGCTCACCCCAAACCCCAGCCCACAGTGTCTGTCTGGGCCGCGTGCAAGGCGTCTGGCCCCAGGGGGAGGTGGGGTCAGCCTGCACCTACACCTACACAGGTATAAAACGCAGGCTCTGGTGGCTGCTCACTCAGTCTCCCTTCTCCAGTCGTGACAGCACCGGCGTCTCTCAGACACCTGGACCATGGACCCCAGGGAATGCTCCTGCATGTCTGGTGAGTGAGGGCAGCCACCTCGGGCTCTGGGACCTTGCACCAGCTTCCTACAGGAAGGCTGCAGGAGGACTCTAACTAATGCTTCTAACTAGTGTTTGTCTCAGACTGGAAATTTCTGGGGCAGCCCGCACTCTCTGTCACCTCCCAGCCTGATTAACAAGAATTGATACATCGCCTGGCTTCAGAATGACTTGTGGAGGGAGGGGCCTAGCGGCAGGCCCCTAGGGGCAGCCACCAGGGCAGGGGAAGAGATCCCGCCCAGAGCCTGGCAAGCCGGCTTTGGTCCATTGCTGCCATCACTTCTCACACTTCTTATTTCCAGGCCTCAGTTTCCCTCATCTCAAAACTAAGTTACTCATTCCCTGCTGCCCACCTCCCAGGCTGCTGTGAAAGTGGTAGAATCATAAAGCACTTGCAGACATCAGGGAAGCCATTCGAAGAGTATGGGGGCCCCTCTGTCACTGAAACCACTTAATTCCACAGAAGCATGTCGGCTGGGAGGAGCGGGGGTGCCGTTCAGAGCCATCCTGGGTCTTATAGCCTTGAGACATGGTATGAAGAAATCTCACGAGCCTCCCTGGTCCTTAACAGGACATGTCTGTACCAAAAACTTGTCAGAGACAGAAGCATCTTAATGCAAAAGGATAGGCGGGCTGATTTTTTTTTTTTTTTTTTAAGCATAGATGGTTTTTATGATACAGAAACAAGTAGTGGCTGTGGCTCTCACTTTGGGTTTTATTTATGTTCTTTGCTCATCCTTCTGGCGATTCAGGGCTTCTACCTCGCCTGATACCTTGAAAAGGTGAGGAAAGTACCAAAGGCGTTGACAGCCACTGGGGGACCTTGGGCTTGGTGGAGGTGGTAGCCTCGTCTAGTGGTTTTCAAACTTGATCGTGCTTCACAATTATCTGAGTTGCTTCTGAAAAATACTGACGCCCTTCCCACACCCAGACCTATGATCAGAGCATCTCAGAGCCTGCTGGATTCTCGGAAATCCATGTTTTATCAGGGATCCTGGGGGCCCTGCAGCAGCCACCCCAGTTTCTGTATGAGGACTGGGACTGGGAACCACTGGATAGTCCTCGCCACTGGGGGTGATGCTGGGCAGCATCTTCACCCTCTTGTCCGGTGGCCACCACCCAGGGACAGCCCAAAAACCCTGGCTGGCATTGTGACAGTCTGCAGTACCTTGTGGTCCCCACTCCGTCTCCGTCCTCACGTTTGTGACTCTGTCCTCCCTTCTAGGAGGAATCTGCATCTGCGGAGACGACTGCAAATGCACAACTTGCAACTGTAAAACATGTCGAAAAAGTGAGTATGGAGACCAGGGGCACCGCTGGGCAGGAGCTGGGAAGGTCTGTTCCCTCCATGCTCAACCTTCCAGCCCTGGTGGGACGGAGAGGGATCCAATGCCTTTTTTCCGTTTGGGAGAGATCTAAAATGAAAGCTGGGCTCCCCAGTGCTGCTGCCCACCTGGGGCTAAGGGCATCCACAGTGTTTTACGGGTCTGGAAAGGGAGTAGGACTGAGGAATGGTTCCCGCCTGCCCAGTGGTGAAGTTGAGAGAGCACTGGCCTGCAGACACGAGCCTGGGTTTTGGTTCCTGACCTGCCACTACTGTCCATCGACCTCGGGCAAACCTCTTCCCCTCTCTGAGCCTCTGGTGAACTCAGCATGACCTCTGAGGTCCTTTCTGGCTCTAACATCCCACGACTTCCTGTCCCAGTTTTTTTGGGACTGTGGATGTAAGCCTGTGGCAGATTCTTTTTTTTTTTTTCCTACTTCCTCTAAGTGGTGGGAGTAAAACCGGTAAGAAGGAAGCGTTGCCGCAAAACTGATCTGTTCATCTTCCGACCCTCCCAGGCTGCTGCTCCTGCTGCCCCCCAGGCTGTGCCAAGTGCGCCCAGGGCTGCATCTGCAAAGGGGGCTCAAACAAGTGCAGCTGCTGCCACTGAAACGCGTCCACTGGGCTGAGGAGGGTGAGCCTGGGGAGCGTCTGTACAGAGCATTCGTTAGTTGAGAAGTTGGAATGATTGTGCTTTTTATATAGATGTTAGTGACATTCGTGTAAAGTGCTTGGAGCAATAAAGTTTTGATTCGTGGTCGTCTGTCTGGTGGTCAGAGCTCTGTTTTACCCTCACCCAGAAGGACCAAGAAGGGCTGACTCTGCTGCAGATATGGTCATTGCCAGCCCATATCCCTTCTACCCTGATCGTCACAGGGTCCCACGACTCTGCCGGGGGACGTTCTCCTGCTGCCTGAACTTTCTTGAGGCAAGCACAGGGTGGGTTGGGAGGACAGGGAGTCAAGGCCACGGGGAAAGCCCTGAAGCAATGACAAGTACAAGTTCATGGGTAAATAATCCCAGAATCTTTACTCTAACAGTGGGACAAATCTGAGACACGTTCCGCACTGCCCCCCCCCCACCCCGAAGTCCCCAGCAACACTGAGCCCCAATAGCCCACTGCCATAACATGCTCATTAGTGTACCCCTTCTCTGCTTCACTTCTCCATTCTCCTACCATTGCTTCCTGGGGACCCCCACCCAAAGAAACTACTTGTACAGTGTCACCCTCAGGGGTAACCCAATCTCTGCCAGGCTCTCTTGGCAAAGCGTTGGTCCAGAATGCTTCTTTGTCTTAATGATGCTTTTTAAAGGGAGGTTAGCATTGAATCAGCCATGAACAGCTGGGAGGTCCGTGAGAATCTAAAGAAAATCCTCACTGCAGACATTAGCTACCCTGGTTTGGTTATTTAGGCCAACCTTTAGGATGGGGTTTGGGGCAGACATGGCCCAGGAGAAATGGGTGCTGCTCCTTGAAGTGTTTGCATTTCACAGAAAACAATGTAAAGAGGAACCAAGGTCTTTGTCATTTCCCCTGGATAAGCTGACACCGCACCAGCACTATCCCAAAGAAGTCTCGCGGGAAGGGCTGCGACCCACTGTGGGAGCATTTTACACACACGCCCTCATTTCAACCCTACACTAGCCCTGCAGAAGGGTGGGTTGTCTGGAGGAATTCTTGATTTTTAAAAGATTAGTTATTTGTAAGTAGATCCACTTACCTAATGTACAAATAGAACAGTGAAAACAGATGGAGAAAATTAGGTGGTCTTAGTGGCCTCCTTCAGCATTTCTTCAGCCCTGGGCTGACCACTTCCGGCTTTCTTGGAACAGGGGGAAAATAAACTCCTATTTTTGGGTAAACCACTGTGCAGCTGAAAGCAATCTAACTGATAAATTGTGTAACTGTGATGATGTCTTCCATGCTCTGTCTGTAGATTATGACATTTAAAATTTTTAAAAAAGTTTTTACAATACTATGAATATATAAATACTATTTACTGGTGAACTAAGTTTGAATGGATCCACAAAAAAAGGATATGTAACTTCCATATCACTCAAATTGGGATACTTGAAGGAGAGAAACTTGAAGAATCAGAACAGATTTTAGTCTGCTTAATATTTGGACTCTCATTTTCTTTCAGGGCTTTTGTTTTTTTCCTGATATTTCTAAATGCCTTTCCCCCTTGCTATTTGTTAAAGGGTCTAATAGTCATGTCTTCTTTCTTGATCATTTGTACAACAGTCATTCTGGAAATCTCTTTCCATTGCTCTCCTGGGTTACATCCATTGCTTTCTGGATCCCCCATCATCCTCTATCTTGACTTCTTTTCATCTTGCTGGAGTATATTCACAAGCAACTTTTTACAACAGGGATGAATTAGGGAGAAATTTTGGAGTCCCTAAATGTCAAAAAAAAAAAAAAAAGTTTATTTTTCTCTTATGCCTGATAGACAGTTTGGCTGGATATTAAATTTCAAGTTCAATATCATTTTCTCATAATACTTTTGAAGGCATCGCTGCATTGTGTTATAATATTCACTGTTGCTGCTACAAACACTAACATGACCGTCCCTTTTATTTCTCATTGGAAGCTTCTGAGAAATTTCTGTCTTTCTGCCATCATTTTATAGAGCTTTCAAAAATTCATCAATCATATTTTAACATATACAAACTTCTCTGAATTTTTTAATTATAATACCCTGTTTTTATTTTTGGAATGGAGTAATTTCCTGAATCGAATGAGTTAAAGGTTTTTATTTGCCTTTTCATTGTTAAGTGTTCTCTTTCTTGAACTATTTCTACTTCTTTGAGCTGAAAGTAGGCTCTGTGGGTGGAAATAGGGTTTGTTGACTGGAAGGAAGACTGTGTTTTGTATGCCCAGGTGAGGAAATGGCTCACGAAGGGCCCTCCTCTGACCCTCCCCTGGGAGCCCTGGACACTCCTTGACAGGTTACTTCATTTCTTTGGAGAATATATTGCAGTCTTGCAATCTAAGCCCAGGAGGAAATGATGGAGCTGTACAAGTGGCAGTGGAGGAAGCAAAATTGATCATCGTGTGGCAGCTCTACAATCAAGTCTTCCATTAGTCACCATCCTGCTTTCTGCGGCTCCTTCAAATCCTCCCCCACAGACTTCTCTCTACTTCTTGATCTGAGCTGTGGTTTTCTCTGCTCTCATTTATCCATAAATGTGATTCGACTCATTCCACTAGTCCAGAAAAATGTCGAACTCTGATCCATGGATGTACTGTTCGAGTCGTCCCCTCTCACATTGTTCTATAAAATTTCTCAGAGCTGAGAGACAAAGAAAGAGGCTGACAACACCATCACTACATTAAGAGTTTATTAAGGGAACTTATATACATGGCTCATGGTGAGGATAGCAAGAGGGGTAGATGTCCTTTGCACTGCATGGCAGGTGCTAAAGGATTATATAGGACAAGAAAGGATGGATAAGAGTACCAGGGTGTGACTCACCCCAGATGAGGAAGGGAAGCTTTACACGCTTGCCTGGGGAAGGGCCTGTTGCAGGAACCAGCACACCTGGGGCATAGCAGAGAGGACAGTGGGACAGTCTCTGGGGGGATTTACAGAATCAATCTCTGTTCTGCCCCAGATGTGACTGTGTCTAACACAAGTGTCTGGCAGTAGTCACATCATACGCAGTCTTTTCTCCACACATAACCAATGCTCAGCTCTTTTATTAGTTTTTCTTTTTATCTCCTTGTCTTTTTTTTTCTTTTTCTTTCTTTCTTTTTTTCTTTTAAGTTTCTTTTGATCGATTTTAAGGGAAAAAAAAAAGAGAGAAATGCATGTGCTCAGCCTATCATCTTGAGCCAAAGTCTGGGCTAGGTTTTTTGTTGGTACTATTTTTAATCTTCGCAACAATCCTGCAGGATAGGGATTACTAGCTCCCTTCTGTAGGCAAGGAAACTGGGACTCAGAGAAGACCTAAACAAGGCAGCACTAGCTGGGAGAGAATCTTGAAGACCACAGAGAAGATAATCTGGGGGAAAACCTGAAGTGAAAAGTGAGCAGACTAGTTACACACACAACCGGTCACATACAGTCGTAAATGGGGTAAAACTTAAGCAGTACAAGGAAATACCACGGAAACAGACTTTAGGTCTAGAAAAAGAAGAGCGTTCAGCAAGAAAGGGCTGTGTCAGGAAGCTGACACATCATGGATTGTGTTCCTGTGCTGCCTAAGGGACAACGGAGCCCTCTGAGAAACTGTTACAGACCTGCACCGGCTCAAGACGTACTCCAACTTGGATGGAGACCAGAGGGCTTCGTGGGGGAAGAAATGGAACTCAGATCACCGGACGGGGAAGGAAGTTCCTCAACTTGACTGCAGGGGGCGCTCCAGGCCCAGAGGTGGATGCGATAGTCGTACTCTGAGCCCTTAGGAATTGCGCTTAGGGTTGTGGGGGCTGCTCCCGCCTCCGTCTTGTTGGGTTTGGGGCCCAGACATCCCAGAAAGAGTCTAGAACCGTCAGACACGGTGCTGGGGGGATAAATCAGGACAAGCTTTCCAAGGGCTCGTAGGCCCTAGGTGTAAAAGGCCTTAACAACGGGTAAACCACCAGATTCACAGGGCATAAGGCTTTTAAAATAATTTCGCAATGTACATTGATGAGCCAAAAAAAAAAAAAAGTTCTTCCCATTTGACACGGTAGTTTCACTTCTAATCTAAGGAATTCACCACAAATTCGGGGGCGGGAGGAGGAGGTAGGGGAGCCTCATTCATTCACAGGAAGTTTTATTGCAGTACCATTTACAATTGTGAAAAACTGGAAATAACATCAAGTCTAAATCTATGAAATTGAGTAAGCTGTGGTCTGTGCATATAATAGGATGTGACACAGCCATTAAAAATGCAAAAACACGGAAAATGATTACGGTAAAATCTTAAACAAATATGAAAGTGAAATATACTAAAATGTTAACAGTGGTTGTGTTCAAATCATAATTTACTGAAATAACATTTATTAAAATAAATTTTGTTTGAAAGGGGAAAAAAAATGCATACTTTGAGCCAAAAATTCTACTGTTGTGACCGGAATAACCAGACTCAACCTGAGTGCTCTGATATTAGAGGCAGTTTATTAGCCGGCGGCTGTCCTTCCAAAGGAGAAGCCCCGAAACATAAAGATACAAGGGTTTTAAGCCCAAAATCTCATTCTTCATTCTGTCTCAATCACAAAGGTTTAATATTTCTTCTATTCTCTACCTGTCACCCTAAAGGTGGGTTGTGAAAGTGGGGGTACAGAAGCAGAAAGTGTACTGTTAAAATGTTAGGTTCCCATGGGTAACTATTAGGTTCCCATGGGCAACTGTTAGGTTTCCAGGAGTAATAGTCAAACAATAACTTTTCAAGCAAGCAGGTGTCCAGAAGCGAGACATGGCGATTAGCATGTAGGCTCTTAACCTTAACCCATTACTACATCTTTGTGACCCTTTCAGTAGCACGTCATCACACTACGTTCAAGAATATTGTATTCTAGGGAAAAAATC
>PVKZ01008981.1:0-13041 GCA_004027375.1 Macroglossus sobrinus
CATCATCACCACCATCATCACCACCACCATCGTCACCATCATCACCATCATCATCACCACCATCACCATCACCATCACCATCATCACCACCATCATCACCATCATCACCATCATCACCATCATCATCATCACCATCACCATCACCATCACCATCATCATCACCATCACCATCATCATCATCACCACCATCATCACCATCACCATCATCACCATCATCACCACCATCACCATCATCACCATCATCACCACCACCATCATCATCATCACCATCACCATCATCATCATCATCATCACCATCACCATCATCACCATCACCATCATCATCATCACCATCACCATCACCATCACCATCATCATCACCATCACCATCATCATCATCACCACCATCATCACCATCACCATCATCACCATCATCACCACCATCACCATCATCATCACCATCACCATCATCATCATCATCATCACCATCACCATCATCATCATCATCATCACCATCACCATCACCATCATCACCATCATCATCAGTGTCATACGCACAGCGGTGGGTGATGAGAAGCAGTAGGAAGCGAGAACATCTAACGTTAGTCCAATAACTTTATTAAATCTTTTTATCAAACAGCACCTCCTAATGCCATTCCTGTGACTTCGGAGAAGCCTCAGATCCACTGAGAAATCTAAAAGTCAACGGTGCAACAGGACTTTTCCAGAAACGGGCGAAATCTCGATATTAGGGCTCCTCAAGGATCTGTATCTCTGGGAGCAGTGCTGCGGAGAGGCGGACACGCGAGATAAATTATTGCAGTGGACGCCAGGTCCGAACGTCTCCCGTGTGCAATGCCCAGTACTTCAAAACCGGTTCTTTGCTTCCCCTCTCAAAGTGAACACTAACGAATAATTGATTCATCTCTTGACTGTGAATATCATCATGCGATGCTTCTGAAATAACTTCTTCTCCCGTTTAACCCTCCTGCTTTGAAAAGGACTCAATCCAATGCCCTTAGAAACTGTTTCTCGGCTCTAAAGAGCCGCAAATGAGTCCTTTCTTTCTGCAGAGACCATGGCAGTGACTCCACTGCTCGCACTAAGACTGTTAATGGGCTGTGTACTCTCCGCGGGCTCGGAGCAGTGCGGGAAGGTTCAAGGGGTCCGGATTCTCGGCCGGCTTCGCCACGTGGCTGTTTCGTGACGAGCCTTTCGCACAGATGCCGGATCCCTTCGGTGCGATGGACGGTTTGTGTTCTACGAAAAGTCACGTTGAAACCCGGCGCCGGGGTGGGGGGTGGTACCGAAGGCGGGGCTGTGGCAGGCGAGTCGGTCACGGGGGACGACCTGCATTCTGATGTCATGCGTGGCATCAGAGTCCCCGTGAAGGAGAAGGAGACCCCTCGGAGCTGCCCCACCCCGCCGCCTGCCAGGGGAGCGCGGAGACGGCCACACAGGACGGACGAGACGGGGGCTCCTGCCCTCACCAGACGTGCGGGGGCCTTGACCTTGGACTTCGTGAGAGGTGCATTTCGGTGCTTTATCAGTTACGCCGTCTAAGCTCTATTTTCCTAGCAGCCCAAATGGACCAGGACACTGGGCCAAACACCGTTTGTCTCCCTATTCAGATGATAAAATACCATAAAAAAACACTTTGACGATGACGGTGTCATCCTCCCCAGATAGAGAGGGTTTTGTAAGCATAAACCACGTTCGGACCAAACCTTTTCCTGCAAGGTTCTTTGCCGTGCGTGAGTGTGGACTTACGTTGATCAGTCAGCACTGCACCCCACTTCTGAGGGGTCAGCCCTGCACCCCGCTTCCGATGGATCAGCCCTGCACCCCGCTTCCGAGGGATCAGCACTGTACCCCACTTCTGCCCTTTTATATCCAGCAGGGTTTTATTCCCATAAAACTCACACGGTTTTCAAGACCTGGTCAAACGTGTCCCCTCTGAGCTGGGAGTCCCCGAGACCGAACGGGCCACCCAGCGCGCCCACCCACGGGTCCCCGGCCCCATGCACCTCGGGCGACTTGGGTCTCGACCCTGCCGTGTGCCCTCAGACGAGTCACCCACGAGCCCCGTCTGCCATCTGTAAAACGGAGACACGTTGAAGACGTGTGTGTGTGTGCGTGTGCATGTGTGTGTGCACGTGTGCGCGTGTGTGTATGTGTGTGTGCGTGCGTGTGCGTGTGTGTGCGTGTGTACGTGCGTGTGTATGTGTGTGCATGTGCGTGTGTGTGCGTGTGTGCATGTGTGTGCATGTGTGTGTGTGTGTGTGCGTGTGTGTGTTTCCAGCACACGATAATTATCTCGTGATGTGAATCACTTTGTGGGCTTCGCAGTGTGTCAAACATAAAATTAAATCCTTATTCTGGCGACCCCGATAATCAGCTGGCTTTGGACACATTTCCACTTCTACGTGTAAGTGTGTCTCTCCCTTACACACACACACACACACACACACACACACACACACACACACTCTATTCGCACCTTCACCGCCTTTCCAGCTCCAGCCTGTTAGGCGGTCGGTCGCCCGCCGCCGGGAACCCCACAACCACCCACAACGTGACACGGAAAAGGCGGTCGACGGGGTCACTTCCAGCAGCACAGTCCTCGGGGTTCAAGTCGTGTGATAACTCGGCCGACTCGCAGAGCCCACGGCACGGCCACGGCACAGGCGGTGCGCAGCCGCCGGGTCCCCCCGTGAGCCGGCCGGCTCCCTCGGGGCTCCACACGTGTCCTCTTGGTGCTGGTGACGGGGCCAACTCCGTTCCCAGGTTCTAGGGTGGGGGGGGGCTCCGCTGTGGAGACGGAGATGGAGTCGGGCTGAGCCGAGACGAGCTCCGGCCTCTGCTCCTCACACGTCCCCGCGGGCGGTGGCCTTGGGCTGCGGCTGCCCCGCCATGAGCCCCAGCACCGCGAGCCCCACCACCCCACGGCTCCTGAGCAGCTCTGGGAAGCTCTGTCTGATCCTGTTAACGCCTGTAAGTCAGCGCCGAGTAGCCTCAGTCCTGGCGTCTCGGGTGATTCAGCGCCCCAGTAACTGGGGTGGAACCTTCAGCGACCTGCCCGAGGCGCTCTGCGTAGCGCCTTCGTCACTGGTTCTCTCTCCCGCGACCCTCCTCGCTTCTCCAGCTTCTCCACTCTCCTCTCTCCCAGACAGAGGACCGTTCAGTTCTCAGATTGGCCAAGGAGTAAGAGAGGACATGACGGTCGCAACCCCTGGTGATGAGGGGCGGGTGGCTCTCCGGCAGCGTCCTCCAGGCCCCCGGAGGGGCTGCCCCCGTCCCCGTCCCCAGAATCCCTCCATCTCCCCGCAGACTGTTCACGAGGGCCACCGCCCTCTGGGACGCCTTGCCGCTCCCAGGATGGAGGACACGTTGTCAGTGAGAACTGCAGGAGAAATGGAACGTGCTGGGGACCGCGTCTCAGAGCAAGATGTCCCTTTTATGAGAAGCAGATCAGAGGGAAGGGAACCGGTCTCGTGAGATCGTGAACACCTGGGGGAGTCCGAAGCCGATGTATTTGTGTAGGATTTATACCCCGTCTTCCTCCTGAAGGATTCGGGGGGGGTGGCCGCTGGGGCCACCGTCGTTTTCTTATAAAAATGGTCCAGACGGGAATGGGAAGTTCATTTTCCAGCAGGTGAGGCTCAGCTGATTAGAGCAAATGAGCGATTGAAAATCAATACCATAAAACCGTTCCGTTAGTCGCTGCACCGTCTCCCCAGGATTACGAGGGATATTTATGTGCGCAGAGGCTGGCATTTTCGGGAAGCCAGAAGCAGGGTGTGCACGGCCATGGCCACCTGTGGCGGCTGCGTCTCCACGATTAAAGCAGCTGCGAACGAGGCCAAGGTCACAGCTGGCTCCCTGCGCCGCCCGGTGGCCTGTCCGCCCTGCGCTGTGCACAGAGGGGCTCCTGCAGGGGCTGCCACCCTGTAGCGGCCGGGGGCACAGCCCCGTACACCCACACACACACCCCCGTTGTGGGACCAGCACCCCAAGTGTGTGGTGTGGCGGCTGGATTTCCTCATGGAGGGATTGAGCACAAACACGCAATTCTACTCTCTTACACATGCATGTGTAACACGCGCACATGTGCACACACATGTGCACACAAACACACAGTGCACGCACGGACACACACACACGTGCACACACACGAACACACACGTGCACACATGCACACGAAACACACACATGCCTGCACACGTGCACAAACACAAGTGTGCACACAAACACATGCATATACATACACATGCGCACACAAACACACAGTGCACACACAGACACACACATGGACACACATGTGCACACATGTGCACGCATGCACACAAAACACACACATGCATGCGCATGTGCACAAACACAAGTGTGCACATAAACACATGCATATACATACACATGCACACACAAGCACGTGCACATGTGTGCATGCACACACATGCAAACACAACACACATGCACACATGTGTGCACGCATGTGCGAGCATGCACAGGCGCACAGACAGGTGCTGTGCTCGGTACGTTCTGGGGTTACGATGGTCAACAACAAAAAAATAGCCCCGGCCTCGTAGAGCTTAAGGTTTATTGAAAATCACAGGAATTCATCGAAAAGTAAATAAGTGGAAACACTGCAGCTATGACCGACTGGTCTTAGGACACCGACGTTGGTACGATGAGGGCATAAAAGAGGGGGTTCCGCCCAATCAGAATGGATAGAAACTGACGAGGGGAAGGGAGCAAGAGTGGACGAGGGAGGCAGGATGGATTCTGGACGGGACGCGGCCCGTGCAAAGGTCCTGTGGTGAGGCGCAGCTCGGCCCCCAGCGAGGGTCGTGAAGGGCTGCTGGGCCGGAACGCGGAAAGCCCGGGCTGCCATGGTAATGGATGAGTGTAGGGAGGTTACTGGCCGGGACAGTGAGTAGCAGGAGGAGATAAATCAGGGACACCCCGTGGAAAGTGGGCAAAGACTCCACGGGTGACGGCGTTTCTTTGGCGAGGGGGACCCCACTCACGGGGGCTGCTCTGCTCCAGCTTGTCAGGTCCGGAAAGTGGGGTGCTGGCGTTTCTCCTTCTCTCCTCCTGGGGCCCGTACCAGGGCAGACGCTGTGCATCCTGGTCCTGTGCCCCCGTCCCCGCCGGGAAGCCGGAGGTGTGTATGAGGGGGGACGTGTCCTCACCGGCCACAGCGCCCTCCCGGTGGCCCCCTCAGAGACTCGAGCAGCACCGGACATGGCAGTGTCCCCCCCCTGCCCCCCACGAAGGGACGGGACCGTCCCCAGCAATATTTCTATGGAACAGCGGGCGTCATGTTTCATCAGCCAAAGGACAGGTTTCCTGAGACAACGTGACGTATTCACGAGCTGGTGACAGTCTCTCCTGTGACAGCGTCTTATGTCATCCCGTGTGGAGGCTGTGGTTTGCCAACAGCCAGAATTATCCCCGATGGACCCCGGGATTGTTCTCGGGGTGCCGACCGGGGCCCTGCACACGGGCGGGACCGAGGGTGACAAGGAGTCCACTCAGGAGAGTACGTGAGACGTTGATCTTGGGGACACAGACGCCTTAGGCTCTGGGCCTTGGCGTGCACCTGACTTCCGGACGCAGTGGGCGGCAGTGCGACAATGCGGGGACTTTGTGTGCCTGGAAACATGAATTTACGGAGAAGACGTGCTGCTTTCACGGTCCCACGGCTGCCGGAGTTGTCTTAAAACACCAGAGCCAGAAAATAATTCACGTGAAGTCACGGACGACATCCTACAACACCAACTTCCCAGCGAGAAACTCATAGAAGACCCCTGTTGATAGCCGGCTTATCTTCTCTTCTTACGTCAAGATACTCATTTATAAACAGTAGGGAGAAATTTCACTGGCTGAATCTAGGCAAACTAGAGTATTCAATATTATTTTAAAATTATTTTTTATTATTATTATTTTAGTTTTGGTTGACCTCATAGATTACAAGGACTTTATCAGCTTACGATCCCTTATTTATTATTATTATTGGGGTTTTTTTACTCCTATAGCTCCTGGTCTTCCTGGGCGGTCTCCCATCTAAGTCCTAACCAGGCCCGACCCTGCTTAGCTTCCGAGGTCAGCCGGGATCGGGCGTGTGCAGGGTGGCGTGGCCGGAGACCATGTGGCTTTATTCTGGAAGGAGGTTTCACAGAGCCGTGTACCTGGGGCCAGCTTGCTGAACTGTTTAGAGACACTAAGCTCAAAGTGAAAGGTGCCAATATTTAGTCTTAATAGGACTTTGCTCTAAAGGGGACCTACTCTAATAGTAATTGTTCTGTCTGGAACCACACTGGATATATCAGAAGCAACTCATGGTCATTTTTGGTAACACGGTGAATGCTAAGCACCCCCTGTGTCGCAGTGAACACGGTGGCCGTGTCTCATGCTAGTGGGACGGACTGTTTACGAGTTCTTGAATTTCTACACTTTTCATTTTGGAATAATTTCAAACTTTATTATTATTATTATTATTATTATTATTATTATTATTATTATTATTAGGCGAGGCAACCCTTGGCTGACCTCACAGATTGCAAGGACCTTGCCAGCTTACACTCCCTTATTTTTTTATTTTTTATGCCTACAATCTTTCTGGGTGGTCTCCCATCCAAGTACTCACCAGGCCCGACCCTGCTCAGCTTCCGAGATCAGACGGGATCGGGCACCTTCAGGGGGGCATGGCCTGAGGCAGGATTGAATATCATAATTCCATATCCTTGTATTCTTTTTTTGTTGTTGTTGTTCTCAGATGTCTTGCTGGCAACATACGTTCATCCCGTTCACAAGTGAACGAGAGCCGAGGGCAGCAGCTCCCCGCCTCGTCCTCCGGGCACGTCCCCCAGACCCTGGCGCCTGCTAGTTCACGGTTACGCGGGGGCAGAGGGAGGGAGCCAGCGGCCGAGGAGCCCAGCGCCGGGGTCGGGGACCGAGGTGCTCCTTGCTGAGTACGTGGGTTTCTCGTGGCAGCCGGACGCGACGATCGCACTTCATTGTGGTCACAACCAAGAGTGTGGGCTTCCGTCCATCTGGCCGCGGGGAGGGTCGGCGCAGTGAGGACCTGGGCGTGGTCCCCGCGGGGCGCTGCTCTCCCACCTGTGCACAGGTGCCACAGGTGCAGGGCGTGGCTCTTCCTGTCGTCTTCGGTTGGGACTCGTTGCCGGGATGCCCGGGGCTCCTCCTCGCCCGTCGGGTCTCTCTGGAAGTGCCGAGGCTTTGTTCTCTCGCAAGGAGCACTCAAGTGATGAGCACAGCTCCCCGTGCGTGCGCAGGTCTCAACGTGACGAGCGTTTAGGATGACCCCTTCGGAACCGATACGGAAAATGAGCTGCTTTAGGTTATGCTTTGCCGTCGACAGAAACAGGCGGGAACTCATCTGCCCGGAGCGGGTTGGGGGGATCCGTAAATCCTGCATTTATGGGTAACAAAAGCCGCCCGCAGGCGTGGGTACCGTCTGAAGCCCCAGGGGACGGGTGAGCATCGTGTGATGGACAGATTCCGTGGCTATGGCGTGTCCTGGACAAGCCGGAAACGCCCAGACGGCCTGGAGTTTGAGAGTTTGAATCACACGCACTCCGTTCCGACAGGCCCCGTTACGAATTCCCCGACCCTTCCAGGACCTCAGAATTATTATTGCCTTTTAAATCGTCTAATTACCGCTTCCCTCCGGGCACGAGGCACTGCCGTCATCGCGAATGCATGCTTTTTTTTTTTTTTTTTTCAAAGTGCCATTGCAAAAAAGTCAATATCCTTCTGCGGGGGAGAATAAAAAATCCTCGTCATAAAAATTATTGCACTCATGAAAGGCTTTTCATCTACAAAGTAATTTGCAGGCATTAATTAATCACTGTGCACGGAGAGGTCCCTGCCCAATATCGCATTCAATTTCAGGAACAAGTAAGTGACAAGCTGGCAAGGACACAGCCGCGCGTGCTTCTGAGGCTTCCGGGGGACACGTGACACCAGCCGGTTTGTGGCATTCACTTCCTTCTCTCGCCCCCCTGAACTGCAACTTGCTACCTGGGTTTAAGGCATCGTCAGAGTTGCTTCTGGCCTGATCTCACCCTGCACGAAACGGGCACCGTCTAAGGTGTACCTGGCCAGACTGTAAAGCGTGCGTCTTTGGAAATAAGAAAAGAATTTCGGATTCTGGATGTTTTTTTTTTTTTTTTTCTGAAAAACTGATGTATTTCATACGACTTTTAAAATTTATTTCGGAAAGATATTATTTATCCACCCACACATCTGGAGGTGAGGTTCGCTTATTATTTCAGTCATGCTTATAAAAGAAAAAAAATACTTATTTTCCTGAGGAAATCAAGGCAAACAATTCACCCCGACAGTTGGCTGTGTGAACCAGCTCAGAAAAGCAAAAACAGAGTTTTAAGTCTCATTTTTCTCTGCCCGGGACTGTCCCTGGCAGTGTCAAGCACACGGATATTAAAAATAAGGGGGGGGGGGAACAAATGTGCTTTTTTTTGCCAAAATTTTGTTCTGTGAAGACGTGGAAGAAAGCCTAACAGCTACTGAGGAAATTTCATGAGAGGAAACACATTCCCTATGAAAAAGCAGAAGGCAAGTAATCTCCAAATCTTAAGGTGACAAAAACAATCCAGGCTTTCCTCTTCCCGTTCCAGCATCATCTCACAGCTCGGGGGGGACAGGTGGACGGGGTGGCCTGCTCACGTGGCCGCGTCCACAGTTCCGAGGACCACGACTGCTGGTGTCCACAGCACTCAGAGTGAGACCCGGACATGACGTCCTCCGCGAGCCTCAAGGTCAAACTTACCGCTTCGACGGGAACGGGATAAAATAATACAAAGTATTTATTAAAAAAAAAAATGACACTGGTCATTTTAAGACTTCTTTCTGACTTTCTCGGAAGGTAGCAGTTTCAGATACGAATAATAATTGAATTGATGTATACACCAAGCCACCTGCTCTCTCTGCCAAGGAAGAATATTGTAAAACCAAACAGAAGCAGCGAACAGTTGAACCGGTCAGCTCCGTTTCATCCGAGAACGGGCTTTTTCACGACAAAAAAAAAATAAATAAAATGAAGAGAAGAAAGCCGTCATCTCCCCCATGTTTCACGCATCGTTCACGATCACATCTCAGCACGCTGTCGGGCGCTCCCCACGCTTCCACCGAGCAGCGAGCGCCTCGCCGCAGCCTTGAACTTGGGGGCCGCCCCTTGTCCGCGGCCGGTGTCCAAGGGTGGAAGGCGAGGGGAAAAGCCAGCCGCGAGCGCGTGGCCGTGACTGTAAATCAAACGCGTGTTTTGCACGGACAGCAGGTGCCCTCTGCAGCCCGCCGTGGGCCTCACAGGCCTGGGGGGCGGGGGGTTCGGGGGGTGCCGGGAGCCCCGCGTTCTGTTCTCGGACGAGTAACCGGGGAGAACGTTCCCCTAATCCCACTGCAAAAGGACTGCAGTTAGAAGCAAGCTCCTGGAAATCCTCGACACGAGGTCCAGGACAGGCGTTCGTGTCACCTGGGCTGGGTCGCCGGGGGCCCCGGGTGGCCCGTGACACGCACGTGGGGCGCGTCTCCGGGTGTTCCGGGGGCCGGTGGGTAGTGGACACGTGAAAGTCTGGCCCAGGCCTGGACGAAGCAAAGGCCCCTGCAGGACGGGGACCCTCGCCCCACCTCCCGTCCCCATGGCGACCCCGGGCTCCCCCAGCTTCCCCGGGGCTCACACGGGATCCCAGGGTCAGCCCCGGCCCGAGCTCGTCCCCCGCTCCCCCGGCTCTGGGGGTTTAACCTCTGGGACGGCACACCCACGCCTCATAAGCCCCCCTTAATGTGCCACACGGCACGTTCTAGAAAGATCCCCGCTCAACCGAACGTTTGGTTCTGCAGCGAACAGAGGAGTGAGTCTGGCCCGTGGGAGGGAGTGTAACTCAGCGCCGAGGCAGGGGGCTGGGGGACGCAGGTGCGCTGCTGGGGGTAGCGGTGCCATCCCTGTGTGCGCACCCACAGAGCACTCCGGTCCCCTCGCTGTCACGTTCACCGTTCCCTAGAGCAGACACGGCCCCCTGCAAGCCACCTTCGGGGGCGTGGCCAGGGAGGGGACAGAGCCCGGGCGGGTCACGGTGTGACTCAGAGGACGGAGGACACGGAGCCGGGTCTGAGGTCTGCATTGCCGAGGCGCCTACAGCTTTCCACAACGCGTCCCGTTTCCCTCTGTCCCATGTCCTGATGCTTGTCCCCTCCTCCCTCCCCCCGCTGCCCGCTGCGACGCCGTCTCCCCTCGCCCCCGTGAGAAGACCGGGGAAGGGTTTCCGTCGTCCACGTGCTCGGACCACTCGGGATTGTCCCTATAGGCCGGGGTTGCGTGCTCCGGGCAGGGGACAGCGTCCCCACAGGGATGACGGGGCCGCTGAGGGCCCTGGTCGGTGGCTCTGTTCACACTTCACAGTGTTCTATGAACCGTGCGAAACACTAGTGTCCCCCAAGCCCAGTGACAGCGATGGGGGTGTCCCCAGACGTGTCCCGGCCCCACGGAGAGCAGAGAGTCAAGTCCACCGCGAGGCAGAGCACGGGTGTGGCACGTTCGAGCCCAGTCGTACTCAGAAAGCCTTCTGCGGATGGTGGACGCATAAGGGGCGGTCGGACATGGGGTGACCCAGGCTTTCATTCCCCACGTGGCCGTGAACGGAAGCTCCGACGGGAGCCGGCTCGGCTTTTGGGGTCCCCCACGAACGGCTGCGGGGCTGACTCCCCAAGCCGTGGAGATAAGAGTCCCATGGGTCCGTTCGCCCTGGGGCTCCCCCCCCCAGGCGGGACACGCGTCCCGGCGCCCGCCAGGCTGAGCAGGTCCGAGGGCCGCGCGCCCGCCCGGTGGCGGGTCTGATGCGTGTCTGAGGCTCCCCCGTGTGTCCACCATGCTGGACATGCTCTCCCGGAGTGAGGGACGGCCGTCCACCGGCCACTGACCCCGCCGGGCACTCAAACAGCGCTAGATACGACAGGAATTAAAACAAAACAAAACAAAACAAATCCCATTTTGAGGACTGTGTGCCATAAGGGGAGAGAGGATATTTTATTTTCAGCACAATTACGAGGTCGCCCCCACGTCGAGGTGGCACAGGACTGCGACCATGTCTCACCCCGAGGACCTCGAACCTGAAGGCAGGGAGCGGGAGCCGCCGGTGACAGGACAGAAGGGGTCCCCCGAGGCTGCCACGCGGCGTGACACTGGCCACGCGGGGCGCCCCCAGGCCGTGGGTCCGCGACGGGACAGGGCCACCGCAGAGAACAGCCACCCGCAGAACCCTTCCTGGGCACCAGAAGGTGCAGGGTTGTGTCTACGGCTGCAGGGGAGATGGGCGACGAACTAATGTGACCGAACCGTCAGAAACCCGGGTAAATCATTCTGTTCCCAGATGTATCTATCGTGTAAAAATAAGGCCACGTAAATTGCTGACAATTTGTCATCGTGACCGGAGACCTGCGACTTTTTTCTTAGGAGGATACGGAATTGATCTAGAACAAAATTAAACTTTACTGTGAGAAATTGCTTACCGTGGATGCGAGCGGTTCGATTATTTTAGGAGGGTGGTTATTTCCCTTCTCCCCTTTTTCTTTGCCATAAGCACGTTTTCTGTCACTATTTGTACTGAAACTCCTGACAGCTGAGTTGAGAAGATTCTCACGAATATAGACGTTACCGGGCACGGATACGTCTCCTCCCAACTCAGTTCAGAAATGAAAGCACATCACTCAGAAAAACTGACTTTGTTAGAGTCTCAGCTCCAAACGAATACTTATCTTTCATTTCCAAAACGGTGCAAACTTTTAACTGAAGCAAATTGCCTAGAACGAGTTAAAAAAAAAAAAAAATATATATATATATATATATATATATATATATATATATTTTAGCCATCGCTGCAACCTGGTTTATACTTGTCATCATCAGCCAGGGCCGTCCGTGAGCAAAAGGCCACACACCCAGTTAAAACGCCACAGACGGATCTGGCGCCTTCCGAACGTTTGGAATCACGTGCGAACGTCGAGATTCAAAAGTGTTTAAAATCGGTTTATTAATAGTACCATAGATAATTTACAAGATCGTAATAATATACTTTTCTTCTTTCCAAACAAGTCTGTGTTAAGAATGTGTCGCGTGGGGGTGGGAGAGGCTATGTACAGAAAGAGTCGCTTTCAAAAAAGCACCTGGAGATGGACGGTTGTGTTCATGGGACGGGCCGCTGAGTGACAAAGCAGTAAAAGACCTCGACGGCGGCCGCCAGGACGTGGGCGCTGGGTCCTGAGACGGGGCCTCCGCCGGAACTCAGACCTGCGGAATATTAAAAAAAAAAAACAAAGAAAATTTCCTGAGGAGAAGCAAAAATGACTCGTCGGGTTAAGTCGCCACGACCCAAATGCAAACTCTCGCTGGTCTCCCGGGGACCTATCGGGGACGCCGGTGGCATTCACACGGTGTTTGGTCTCGGGGCGTGTCTCTGAGGCTCTGTCCCAGGATGTCTGGTTGAAACGTAAAAATAAAAAAACAAAGGGAAATGCCCACACCAGCCACGCCGGACTAAAGGGCGGATTCGGAGGGAGGAGGTGGCTGGTGACCGTCCCGCGGCCACAGCTCCAGGCCGGCGAGCGAGGCGGACAGAAGCGGACAGAAGAAGCGCTTTGTCACCGTCCCGGCCGGCGGGTGTGGCCCGCGAGGGGCTGACACAGCCTGGTGCGGCCGCCGTGATGGGTCAGGGCCGTCGGCCACGAGTGTGTGCGACAAACGTTATGCCCGCCGGGACGGCTCTCAGGCACCCAGCGGGAAAACGTCCTGCCTCACGTCCAGCAGAACAAACCCTGCACGGATCACTCAGGATTTTGTTTCTGGTTTTTGAGATTCAGACGAAGGAACACAAACCGTTTGTGACACACAAATATGTGGCAAATTCGAGGGGTTGTCTAAAGGAGCACTGACTCATGGCCTCCTGCTCACACCTGACAATGGACACGTGGACCTTGTGGGTTTCCACGTGACACGTAAGCATGACTCGGACGCTCTGTGGC